>PVKC010000319.1:13069-73299 GCA_004027635.1 Crocidura indochinensis | reverse complement strand
TGGGTCACACCCGACAGCGCTCAGGGGTTACTCCTGGCTCCATGCTCAGAAATTGCTCCTGGCAGGCACGGGGGACCATATGGGGTACCGGGATTCGAACCGATGACCTTTTGCATGAAAGGCAAACGCCTTACCTCCATGCTATCTCCCGGGCCCCAAGAATAATCTTAATTTAAAAACCACCACATGTCCTGATAACAGCAACCACTTATTAACTACTTATTATTTGCAAAATATCAGACTAGGGATGTGTGTGTGTGTGTGTGTGTGTGTGTGTGTGTGTGTGTGTGTGAGAGAGAGAGAGAGAGAGAGAGAGAGAAGGAGAGAGAAAGAGAGATATAATTATGGCTAATCTGCATATACTCTGTAAAGCAGCTGATATGGGCTCCACTTTTTAGAAGGGGGAAATGTAGATATATTAAGATCTAATTTTTTTAAAAAGTTTTTGGGTCACACGCGACAGCGCTCAGGGATTACTCCTGGCTCTATGCTCAGAAGTTGCTCCTGGCAGGCTTGGAGGACCATATGGGATGCTGGGATTCGAACCACTGACCTTCTGCATGCAAAGCAAACATTTTACCTCCATGTTATCTCTCTGGTCCCAAGATCTAAGTTTTATTAAGGCATGGTGAGTTCCAAAATTGGGAGACAATAGTTTTTTTTTTTAAAGATGACTTGAAGCAATTCCCACGAAGAGGAGCATGCCATGTTATGACATTCAAAGCTACCCAGGGTAGTGGTAGGTTAATTGAGAAGGCAAAGAAGAAAAATGGAAAAACAGGGCACATGACTTGTTTGTGGTTTCTACAGGAAAGTAGTGGCAAGCAGGTTAAGGAAGTAAGAACAGAAAAGTTTCAATATTTTCAGCAGGCCGTAGAAGTTAGGGATTATTCTGAGTTTCTAGTGTTTCTTCTCGGATGAATAGGGCAGGTAGATAGTAACTGAGAATGTGGGAGCCCCATGGAGGTGGCTGGAGTATGTTTGGATTGGTTGGCTTGAATATGAAGGCATACTTGAAGAAAACTATTAGAGGGCACAGGAGGTAGGACATTTGCCTCACATATGGTCAACCTGGGTTCCATCCTTTGCATTGCATATGTTCCCCTGAACTTGTTAGTAGTAATTCCTGATAGAGCCAAGAGTAACCCACATGTGGCTCAAAATAGAAAAAAGAAACCTATCAGAGCCAGCAAAACCCTAAAAGTTAGAGCATCAGAAACATATGCTTAGAGTGAAAGAATTCATTCAAGTCTCTCAGATAATAATCATTTGAGTTACTATTTGAATCTTAGTATTTGGCTTAAAATAAACCTTGTAGTAAAATCAATTATATCAAAAACCTTTTTACTAGAAGTGGAAATACCAGCCAACAACTCTAGGGCTGGAAAGAATCACTACCTCTAGAAATCTTCAATAGGAATCCACTGTCTCTCAATTAGAATGGAGGAGTTGGAAGTTCAAGTGAAGTAAATGAGCCTCTGTGTATGTGAATTGTGCTACCACTTTATGTGCATCTTTTACTAGAAGCATTTAAAAGGTTCCCAGTAGGCAAGAGACACACATTATCAAATGACATCAATATACTTACATGAGTCTCATTTCTAATGAAATTTCGAAGATCTCCATGTTTCATGTATGGTAGGACCACTAGAGGAGATCCCTCACTTCGCAGACAGATTCCCAGCAGTGAGAGAACGTTGACATGACTGAAATCTTTCATTATGATGCCCTCGGTCAGAAACTGAGAAACTTCTTCTATGTCAGTAATTCCTGAGAAATCCAGCAGTGAAGGCATTAGTTTTATGACTCTAATATAATTATCAGTGATGCTAATATTTAGTTAATAAATATTAACTGGGTCAAACTGATAGAACAATGGATTTCAAATAATAGAGACCAGAAAGACAATACAGCGGTATAAGCGCTGTCCTTGAATGTGACTGACTGAAGTTAAGATCTCCAGCACCACATGGTCCCCAATCATTTCCAGGAATGCTAGTCAACCAATCAACCGAACAAAACAAACTATAAAGGACTTTCTGTTGTTTTGGGAAGTGTGTCCCCTCTCAAGATAAAAAAAAAAAAACTCAAAGAACCAATAAAACTCTCTGCATTCTCCAAGCCACAGAACAAATACATTGTATGGAAAACAAAAATCCAGTGTGTTTGTTTATGATACATCTGAATGGGGATATGGCTTTGTGGCTGAGTAACTGTCACACATGAATGAAGTCCTGGATTCAATTCCAGCAAAACATAATAAAAATTAAGCTACAATGCCTTTAAGGGAATGATGTCATCACCTGTGCTGAACCTTCATGTCACCACCTACATTTGTTTCTGTCAGTACAACAGTTTATCTTATGCATATAAGAGAGAGGGAAGACAGCCAGTTCAGTACTATTGTGACTGCTCATCGGGGCCAGCACACTTTTCTATCAAGAACCGACAGTAAATATGTGGGCCATGTCTCTGTTACAAAACCCTTCTCTGCCAGCATAGTATAAAAGCAGCCACAAACAGGGCTGGGTATTTGCTTTATTTAGGAATACAGGCGGCGGGGGTGGGGGGGTGGGGGAGGGGGGCGGGGACTAAACCCTTCTAATCTCATGTCTAGGAGAACTTGAAGACCAATCATCATAGACTGTTTAAAAGGCAGTTTTTGCTGTGTTAGCTCTAGTCATTCCAGAAAGAAATTTTGGGGATCTGACACTGATTGTTAATCAGCACTGAAGAGGAATTAGCAACCTGTAATTTATTAATCTGCCTTGTAGCAGTGTCAGTAATGATACTTTATTATTTTTCACAAATGTAATGAGTTCTGAGATCTGGAAGTCCATCTGGACCGGAGAGATATCTGGACATACCAGGGATAGAAAAAGATTTTTTGGTGTTAGAATTTGTCTGAGTCCACTTGGCAGAGGTTTTCTCTCATGAGGCAAATTGACTGCTATACTTAATCCAATACAATTTATCGTTAGCTTAATCAAGACTCGCTTTAATAAATTATCCTGTGGTTAGACTTACAATACAACCAAGCATAGAAAACATTGCTCAGCACAGAGATATACATTTACAAAAAGAAAAGCTGAAATAGTTCTGGCAATGATGCATCTTGCAAGAAAACTTTTAAACTGCATGCTCCAAGAAGATTGATTCCAATATAATTTGGAAATATATCTGGTCAACAATTTTAAAGATTGCTACAAATTATAAGCAATTTTTTCAGTGTAAGTTGAAAAAGGAAAGGACATTGACTAGCCATGTGAGATCTGTCAATAAAGGCAGGGTCAGAAAAATTTGAGTATGAAAAGATTACTGTGTTGTGCAAGAGAGTAATTTATGCTATAATTTGGCTTTGGTCATTGATAGAATTAACTTATGCTTAGAAGCATTCTCTATTAGAGTGTAAATTCCATAAAAGCAGATTTATGGAATAACTGCTAAAATTATAATAAAACCTCTAGCATTGGAAAGGGGGTAAGTTTCACTTGTTTAGGAAGTTTACTTATGTGAAATACCTCAGAGCCTAAAAATGTAGATAAATGAGGTTTTACTACATTTATGATTTTTCAGTTTTCTGCCAGAGTATTTTTCTCCTGTTAATTTGTATTTCACTTTTTATCTTTTTAATGGAAGCTGTGGTTTAGAAACAATTATAGTAATGCCTTTGGGTAAAATGAGTCATTATGATTGTATGTGCCAACATGCTTCCAATAGTTTCCATAAATGTCACTTGTAAAAACAAATATTATGGACCAAACATAGTTAAATGATACTCAGCTTATCCATGAACCTCATTTCGTTTATACTTTTACTTCTGATGTAATTACTGAGGGATAATTTCTGAGGAAATATTGCAATAAAATTTGTGTCAAACTTAACTAATGTTCAGAAATAGATAAATAGATAAATAGCTATTTCCACAAGGGAAAGCACAAATATTATTTTTCAGAAGGTGTGGTACTGGGTATTGAACTCATGGCCTCACTAATGATTAGCACACACTCTACTTCTGAGCTACATCCCTGACCTATGGTATACTTTAACTCAGTATTTTATTAGTATTATTTCATTATAAACTACTGTACTAGACTGATAAATGAAATGTTACTTACTATTCAAGGACTTCACAGCACAATGGATTTTCTTGTCATCATTATCTAGCAAAGTCCCATGATATACACACCCAAAATGGCCTACATAAAAGAGGAACTTGATTAGTAAAACTTGATTATTGCTGTAATCATGCTTTTATTAGGTAATAATTTGTTTTTCACATTTGCTTCCTTTTTCTGCTAATGGCAATAAAGCAAATTGTTTTTGTACTTTTAGTTAATAGTGTATTAGTTTGAGGATATGCATAAATATAACACATTTTGCCCAAAGATACAAGCATCATTTGTATTTAAAATAGCAGGTAGGGGCCAGAAAGACAGTACAGTGGGTAGGGTACTTGTCTTGCATATGGCAATGCATATGATCCCCTATGTCCCACTAGGAGTGATCCCTGAGCTCAGATCTAGGAGTAGGTCCTGAGCACTGTTGGGTATAGGCCCCAAATGAAAAAATAAGATAAAAAGTAAAGCAATTATTTTGGTGCCAGAACTATTAATAAAGGCCAAAAGTAAAATATTCATTGCTAGTAAAATCACTCAAAACAGGAAAAAATAGGTCTATACAAGATATTTATTATTTTAAAGGATCAAGTATCTTTTAGATATAAGAACAAAGTTTTGCCCACATAAAGAAATGCAATAAAATAGACTCCCTATATTCCATCAACTTGAACTGAAATAAAAATGTTACTATTAGAAATAAGATGAGCATTTTAGGATGAGGATTTTCCCTATTAGTCACCAGTTAAAACATAATCTAGGTTGGCAGAAACTGGAAGGCAGTTGCTCAAATGAAGCAGATTCACTGTGAGTCATTTCATCCCTTCCCTCTGGCTTTAGTCACATTATTTCTCCAATGGTAGCTTTTTATTCAGTTGCAGTAATTTTTCCCAGAGGTGCCAAAAGTCTGATAGCTGCTGTGTAAGTCATTCATTAATGAATTCATCCATGGATTCAGGGCTTCCTGAGTGCCTACTATATGAGCCCACCTGCTTGTAAAGCAAAGATGAGTAAAATAAAAACCTAAGCTTCTGAGGACTCATATTCTATTGGAAAAATGAATAAATGACAGTTAATATTTCTAGACTGTCATGACTTCAAAGGAGAAATAATTACCATTTTTATCACCACTGATTAAGAAATAAACCTCTCATTTTACAACATGAGGAATTAGAACACAATTAGTGAGGCTTCATACTCTAACACTGGAGCAGTCACTGGGATTTACAAGCTGGTCAGAGAACAGTAAGTTGCTCTTTTGTGAGATTTTTTTGTTGATAGCACTGCTGCTGTTAGAGAAGGGGAGAAGCCTCAGGATGAAAATCTGCACTGTGCATATTGTCAGAGGAAAAGAGGCAGCACCAACAGCATCATATGCAGCACATGCCTCTGCTCCTTCTTGCTGTCCACAGAGACAGAAAGAGATCATAGGCCATTCAATATTAAATTTAAAATTGTTTGAGAGAGAGAGAGAGAGAGAGAGAGAGAGAGAGAGAGAGAGAGAAGTAGAGATCATTTCCTGGCTTGGGCTGATTTCTTTTCCTGCTAAGTATTTCCTCAAATACTGTGAATGCTAGATACTATTATTGCTGTTTGGGCTGGCTGGCTTGCTAAAAATATTCATTCCTCTTTGTATAAAGAAATTGGAGTGCATCAGAGAAAATGATATATGTTACTTCAGATGAGGAGAATGCTATAAATTCCTTTTCATCGGATGCTGTCCAGTGGTGTACAAACAGCTATAAACAAGGACTTAATAGGATTAGTCACCATTCTCAAAGCAAAGTTAGAATGGAGGGAACTATGAGCAAAAACATTGAAACTTAAAAAAGACTTTTAGAAGGAGGAAATGACACCCTTCAAAAAGCTATAGTGTCATTGGAGAAAAGCTGAGGAAGGGATGTGATTTATTTCTCACATGTTGGGCATGCTATCAAATTGCCTCCATGCACAAGGGCAAATCCCCATGAATATAAGTTGCAGGGTCCCTTTTCTGCACAACAGAAATCCAGTGCACTTGTTATCACTGCTCTGTCAGTTACTTTACCCATTGTCTAAATTCCTAATCTACAAAGGCAAAAGATAAAATGTTCCCTGGAAAATTGTATTTAACAGAAAGCTGAGTGGAAATACTTACCTCTTCCTATGACTTCATTGAAATGCACAATCAAACTGCTCGGCCCAATTACTACGTGCTGCACTGCCCGGACCAACTCTGGATTTAGAGCACTGAGGTCAATGTGGACACTATTTTGCAGTAATGGACTGGATATGTCAGAGTCCCCACTAGTTAGGATGGGTGATAGGTCAGTCAGAGGATACTGAACTTGTCTGCAAGATCCATTCTGAGATGAGTTAGGAAACTGGTCTGTAAGACAAAGCAAAACTATTAGAAAACAATAGAAAAGGGAAAGGGGCTCAAATTGGGGCAGATAATTGAATTAATAAAGCTGTATTTTAGGATTAATGAAATAGTTGTGCTGCCATTGTAAAGGGTGAACCTTTACAAGGAAACTGCTCTTAAGAAATGACAATACTGGGAAAAGAATCTGGCTTATATATATATATATATATATATATATATACATATATATATATATATATATGTTGATTAAGCATCAACTTTGAAAGTTTGTTTATCCTTGTAATTTTCTTAGGAGGCATTGATCCTTTTATAATATAGTAAAAATTTATGCTTTAGGTTTATTTTTCAGTATCTATTATCTTAGTAGCAAAAGTAATCATACAGCTATCTTGTGTCAAAAATTCAATTTAAACTGAGGAAAATAAAATAAGTCTTTTGAGAGTATCCATTAATAGAATTTACTAGCACTGCTCAAAATCTGTGTGAATTATGCAGATCAGTATATCAGTCATTCACATATGATTATAATATATAAATAAAATTAAAATATTTGAATTTAGTTTTCAGACTTGAAAGATTTCTTAAGTCAGCAGCAAGTTTTCCATCATGGGCATGTTCAACACGGGAAAGAGGATGAAACTCAAGCTTCTTAGTACTGATAACAGAGGTCTGTTGAGTAAGCCAGCCTGAGAGAACTTTAAATATGCATTAACTATTACTTGTGAATCTTAGTCAACTTAGGTTTGAGCTCCTACTTATATTAATCTGAAAAATAATATAAAATAGCAAATAGAAAATTCAAAAGTATAAACTTGATTTGATTTGATCTTGTTGTTAAGGGTATGTTTCTTTTTTAAAGATAGTTGGAGTTATGTAGGTCAACGCAATATTTCAACAATATATTTGTATAAAAACGAAAACAAATGTAGGGGCCAGAGTGGTGACGCAGCAGTAGGGCATTTGCCTTGCACGCAGTTGACCTAGGACAGACCGAGTTTCGATCCCCTGATGTCCCATATGATCCCCCAATCCAGGAGCAATTTCTGGACACATAGGAGTAACCCCTGAGCATCACCAGGTGTGGCCCAAAAACCAAACCAAACCAAACAATAACAACAACAAAACTAAAACTAATGTAAAAATGAGTTTTGAAAAGTTAAAATCTTAAGGCTTCAGAACTCTTTTTATGATAAACAATTTTAAGTTTTCCATTATCCTTAATCATATGTGAGTCATTTTATTTGTTTAGTGGTAAATATTCAACCAGGAAAATGCTTGCACTTGACTCATGTCCTGAAACTTTTAAAGGTAATGGAACGATACAATACAGATGTAACCCAAGCAATTTTTTAGCGCAGTGTTTTGTAAAGAAGATGATGCTAATTCCTTCTTTTAAATAACATAATTGGAGATTTTAATAGATAAGATTCAAAAGTACTGTGTACTTAAATGGTAGGGTATTGTGGGAAAAAGCCTGTGCACTAATAGTTTATTGACAATCTTTCAAAGGGATATTAAAGGTATAATTACATGTTTGAGGATCAACAGGTTAAAAAAGATAGCAGTGCCAACTTATACTTAGATACATAATAAATATTTAAACAAATAGAAATTGTATTTTAAACCTGTAGTATTCAAGAGCACTTTGGCAATTGCTTAGCAGTGAACTGGGATAATAAGAAAGTTAATTTTGCTCAAATTTTTTAAAAATTATTTTTATTGAGTGCTCAAATGTCTTTAAGATGAACCTCTTTACAAGAAGACATCTTAACGACTAAAGATACTCTAATAAGATACATAAATAAACTCATTTGAAAAGTGAGTCACATAGTTTGGTGCAAATTTAATTCTTTAAACATTTCATAACATTGGGGCCCGAGTGGTGGTGCAAGGAGTAAGGCATCTGCCTTGCCTGTGCTAGCCTAGGATGGACTGCCGCTCAATTCCCCAGCGTTCCATATGGTCCCCCAAGTCAGGAGCGATTTCTGAGCGCTTAGCCATGAGTAACCCCTGAGCATTACCGGTGTGGCCCAAAAACCAAAAAAAAGAAAATGATATTATTATATGAAGGTAAAAACAAAAACAATGCCACAACCCTCTGCAACATATGTACAGTTTATTTTTCCAGAACAATAAACTGAAATCTACCTTCTGGAAAAGTTGCTCTGTAGTCTACAGATTCATTTGAAACCATTTCTGTCGTCGGGCTTACACTTCGGGCACTTACGAGCCTGTCCAAGTGAGGAGTGTGCACTCTTGCATCGTAGCGAACTAATTCACTGCCCAAATCTGGTTAAAACAGACAAAGCACTTGTTAAAGACTTGGCAATGATTGTTCCAGGAAATCCTAATCAGAGACCAGAATGACAGACTTTATGGATTGTATATGAATAAACGAGTCTATGACACATTTACACTATAATGATTGTATTAAGATAATACCTTAAAACAAACAGCAATAAAAAAAACCATACCTTTAATTTGCTTTCTCTTTTTCCACCACAGGAAGAGGCCGAGTAGTACTAACAGTATTAGTGATATTGAAACAATTCCAATAATCAGTCCCGTGAGGTTCTGGTCTGGTTGAACTATCACTTTCCCAAGAATAGTTGAAGAAACTTCTTGCTTCCACTAGCAGCAAAAACAAAAAGCTAGAATTTAGTTCTGATAGACAAAAACTATGTCTAAATACGACCACAATCATTTTGGCTGCTATCATTCCGGAGTATAAATGCCTTTGAAGTCATTCTACATTTCTTTATTCTTCTTTAGTGTTATATAATTAGGAGCTATTGGTCCTTGAGCTTTTATATGCTACTTAATTGTTTGTACTTGAAATTAGGTGTTAGGGATAAAAAAAGACTATGATCTTGAGGAAGTCAGGTATGAAAGGGGAGGGAGGCACTTAATTGTTTGTACTTGAAATTAGGTGTTAGGGATAAAAAAAGACTATGATCTTGAGGAAGTCAGGTATGAAAGGGGAGGGAGGCACACAAATCATTATATTATAAATATATAAAATACATATGAATAAATAGAAACAAATAATAGGACATTAATTTTAATGGGGTGGAGGGCGAAGACTTCTCATGAGGTAGGTTGTGGGATTCTTATTATTATAGGGGTAATGAAGTGTCACAAAGTAGTTTCAATTCTGATACACAAAAAATCTTTGAGAATATTTATGACTATACAGAATTATGATACTTAGGGTGCAATTCCTTCTGAATTCTGACCTCTAGGAATTTTTGATTTTTTAATACTGAATATTTGAAATAAATCATTCTTAGATGAACAAAAGTGGTATTGTATGTATAAATATATTTTGTATGTATACAATATTTTAATGTGTAAATATACTTACATTGTAGTCCTTTAGATACACATGGTATATTCATATGGAGTACTTGTTATTAAAAGAAATGAAGCTATGACAAATTTTAACCTGTTGTACTGAGCTTTAAATACATGCTAAATACTAAAATCCAGTCACAAAAGAACAAGTAATTCAGTATTCAACTTTCACAACCTATCTAGAATGGGCAAACTTATAAAGACAGATTAGCAGGCACAAGATTCTGGGGAAGAGGACAAAATGGGAAGCGACTACTTTATAGTTACAATTTCTGTTCGGGGTGATAAAGGAGTTTTTGAGTGGGAAGAGCAATGATGTTTGTACACATGGTAGATGTAATTAATGCTACTGAATGAATTAGAAACTAAAACTGGTCAAAATGGCAACTTTTCTGTTACATATATATGTATATACACATACATATAACCAAAATAAAAAGAGCAGAAGCGTATTGTGGAAACGTCTATTGAGTTGTAACCCAAAAAAAGACCAAATTGTAGGGTATTATGTAAGTTGTATATTATTCAAGTTGTTTAAAAATGAACAAAATACTCACTATGATTCTAGATTATCTAATTTAGCTGTCTACATAAAAGACATTGCTACAGAATAGATTTTTATTTTATTTCATCCGGTGCCTATGTAGGCTATCTAGTTCAGGCATTTGAGCTTACTACTGTAAAAAGCAGTGTTATACAATTCTGGCCTCCTAGTGTGGAGAGAAGTAGTGCAAGGGATACTCTTGGACAGATCTATATTCTTTCTCAGAATTTCACCAAATTATAGGTGAAGGAGTTATGAAAAAGATGTAGTCTAATCAGGAAGAACATTGAAAATCTTTTGAAGTGTTGGAAGGAAACAGTACTACAAAAAACTTCATCTAAGGTAATAACTAGGAATTGAGGCTGAATTGATGAGCTAAAACCAATTTATAAATAGCCTACAAATGAATTATTTTAAGCTCAAAAGGAACATAATTGCACTGGCATCTTTATTTACAGCATGAGAGGAAAATAGAAATACTACCTCTATATTTAACTCGCTGTTCAATTTCAGCAGGTCATTGGGGACTGTACATAAAACGGTTTCAGAATATGAGTGTATATTTTCACAGCTCTTATTTCCAACTTTTAGCACTTCACCTTTAACTGCTTCTGGGTCAATATCATTCCCCTAGAAAGAAAAAAAAGAAAAAAGGAGATTGTTAATACTTCAGTTCTGCAGGAATGCTAGCTATTGCGATGGAACATAAACATACTCTTTGTTTGTTTGTTTTTGGTCACTCTCATTGGTGGTCAAGGATCACTCCTGGTTCTGCTCTCAGAAATTACTTCTGGAAGGCTTGGGAGACCATATGGGATGCCAGGGATGGAACCTGGGTTGGCTGCATGCAATGCCCTCCCCACTGTGTCATTGCTCCAGCTCAAGGAACATAAAAGTACTGCAGAAAACATATTACTATGGTGTTTGCCAAGACACATGGGAATTTGTGCAGTTGAAAATGACCTTTTCAAGGAATTCATTCGTCATGAATCATTGTATATAGGTTTTCCAATTAAAATGGATTTTAGGGAAAAGGAAAGAGATTCTTGTTTCACACCCTTACACCAAATGACATCTTAGTTATATGCCCCTCGTGAGTGGTTTTGGCGTATACTGACAATTGGTGAAAGAAACTATTTAGAGATTTGGTTGTTTCTCTCTAAAGTAGTTACACTGAAACTTGGCTTCACTTTTAGATGCACAGTAAAAATTTCATAAACTACTGATAGCTGGGCCCCATAGCCAGAGATTCTGATTTAACTAATTTATGTTAATATATTCCTTTTGTGTTGAGTTGTAAAGTTTCTCTTTATTCCTTCTGTACAGTCCCACATAAGTGAATTTTGTTTTACAAAATTTCTGTAAGATGCCAAATGTCTTCATTATAATTTGAGAGTATCACTACATTATTTTGAACAAGTTAAGAGTTAGATTGTAAGTAAGGGGCTGAGAGACAATATAGAAGATAGAGCACATGCCTAGCCTGGTCTCAACTTGGTTAGATCCTTGGAACCACAGGGCTTCCGAAGCATTCACCAGAGTCTAATGGTCACCAGAACCTCACTACCTGAGTAACACTGAAATTTTGTTCCTAATACTGAACTACTTGGTTGGCTAAGTATTATGGAGTGACTTTGGACCCCATGAGTATCACTTGAAAGACTTTCCCTACACCCCCTCCAAAAGAACTTAAAAAGTATTCAATTTAGTACACTTAATAACCTGAACTTAATATTCAACTCTAATTAAATATCAACATTAATATTAGTACAATTTCTCATATTATGATTTAAATGGATTCAGCTATTTATTGAATAAGCTATACTGTAGAGAAGAGCTATATAAAATATATTAAATATTACTTGTCTTATGGATGAAGAGCAATAATAATATTACTGTTTCTTTTATATAAATTTTAGTACTTGAAAAATTGCTTTATATAAACTGTCTTCTGTATTTGGATATGACTAGATTGACAAGTCAGATATTATTCAGGGAGAAGTTGAAAGATAGTATTTCCTCATAACATGAGTCTGGAGTTTTAGAAAAATGTATATAGGCAAACCTTATCTTTAAGATATTTCTAGAGGCAGTATGTACTCACCATTGAGTACAGTAGGTCAGCCATGCAGGGCAATTCAGCATAGAGGCACATAAATCTAATAGGTCACTTTGGGGCTTCAAATGACAACTTGTTGGTTAGGTCTGAGGAGGGCGAAGGCACTCACATATTAGAAGGAATTCAGGGGATGACAAAGGAAAGAGATTAAAGACCTAGAGAGTTTGATTTATGAGGGAATGACTAAAATGTGTCTTGCTTGCTGGATAATAATGAAGTTGGGGGAAGGGGTGAAAATATTGCATTTTCAATTCCAATACTAATCTTTTTAGACCCAGAATTACATGAGTTGGATAAAGGCTTTTCTAAGACAAAAACTGTCCCACAATTGAGCTCCTTTTCATTGTGTCTGTTTACTGAGGGGTATATATAAAGTGGTGACATATAAAAAATTCTTATCAGAATTTTTTGTGTAATTCTTAAGTGTTAAAAGTATAAGCTTGCACAAAAGTGATCCTGGTAGTCCATTACTTTATGACTGAGGGACAGGAAAATGCAAAAAGGTATATGTTTATCTTGTAATTTGAAATAAACATAGCTTTCTGAGCATTATAAAAATATTTATGTTTAGAACTCTATTTGCTTTCAGACTCAAACTATAACAATCTAAACTTAAATGGAGCTGTTAACACTGGCAAGTCAGGGGGCTAAGGGTGGAGGTATGGGATGCATGGTGGAATTTTGGTGGGAGGAGATCAACATTGGTGGTGGGAATAGCCCTAATTCACTGTCACTGAGCTTGAAATCCATGAATGACTTGGAATTTACAATGGTCACAATAAAAATTAAAAAAAAAAGTAACTCTATTTGCTTTAAATATTTAATATGAAATATTGTTAAATAGAAATATGTACATAATTGCCTCTGTTCTTCACTGAATTGGTATTATATGGTTTTAAAATAAGGCAACATAGAAACTTTCTGGTCTTTAATCTTCTGCATATACAGAACAATTCAGAGTCATAACCATCTCTCTATGATTTTACTTTATTAAGACACCCTCCTGGAGGTGGTAGGTACTAGTCATTCATTACAGTTTTACACAATGAGAATGAGGGTTCAAGAAAGATCTATATCATTAAGCAATCAAATCCCATTTGGTGAAAATTCAACTAATCTCTATTGTGTGTCAGACACAATTCTGATACTGAGAATACAAGGATGAACAAGAGTTTCTTCTCTCTTTAATCTTAAAATCAATGACTCTCTAAAGTGAAGCTAATTACCCTCAATGTGTTCTAGCAGAATGTTTCTTATCCTTTTTCCTCCAACTCTGACCTCATATGATACTGTGACTCTATGATTTATATTCAGACATGGGACTTAACTGTGGGCTGTTTAGGAAACAAATGGGAGTACAACTGAATAGAATTAAAAAAAAAATGAATTGAGAAAGGCCTGAAAAATTTCATATATCCTCGTGGCCCAACAAATGACACTGGAGAGTGAGCAAGGTAGAAAGATACCTTGCTGCCTTTCTCAGTATCATCTGTAAGTCACATGGTACTGGGGATGGAACTCTAAGCTTCCTGTTAGCAAGACATGAAGTATCTTCTGGTCCTTAAGCTTTATTGGCAACTTAAACACTATGAAACCACAGATGTTCTTTATTGAGAACATATATACATTTACGCATATGTGTATATACATATTTGGAATATGAATATATTTCCCCACAAATACATATCAACACATGAAGTACAGGCAATCACCTCTAGCTTCAGAGCATTAGTTACAAGAATAATGATTGGGTCAAATGACCTTTAGGAAAGGAGTTCTAGATTGCATTCTACTTGGTTTTAGAATGGTTGTGTAGACTTAAAATGGCGTTGCAGTTGGGATTTGTCCTTTAGTAACATATAGGGAGAAAAAGGACCAGTGAGTGATCCCAGACAGCAGATGGACTGATTTGTTTGAAGCTACTCTTACTCATAGATCCTTCTGATATTCAGACACCGATCCATTGCTTCTACCTGAGCTCCCAACCTCTATATCTGTGTTTGTAGTTCTCTAGTTCTCTATTTTAACTGATATACTGCCCTCTTCCAGTTTTGGCTTCTATTTTCATGTAGAATTTTGGCAATATTTTGACCACTATGCATTTCATCAATGTGCTCAAGATTAAGAAAACCTCCAGAACAATATCAGCTAGTCCTTGGCCCAACATTAAATATCCTACCATAAAACATGGTTATGTACCATAATAATTATGGAGAATAGGAGGAAATTTTAGACAGAACTTATTTATAGATATCTGTGCTTAAATAATTTTGTAGATGTTGATGTAGCATAGGACAGAAAAGTGTTTCTATTAAGAAAAGTAATTTGGTATATATTAAATTCAGAGTTGTTATGAAAAAAATCACTCAATTATAAAACCACTAGATCTGAAATCAAGAAACTTGAGTGTGAGCCCAAGTTCTACTATTTGCAAAATAAATCATCTATTCTTTCCATATGTCCATTTCCTTGTCTATGAATAGGAATAATCATCATGAATATCCCAACCGCAAAGATTTACAGGAATATCAGATGAAATATGCTCAAGTGTTAACTAGGATTTCACACAAAAGTGAGCTGCTGTTTAAAAAGCATATGTCCTCTCAAAGAGATAGCTACTTCTGATGAGCACATTCCACAATTGGTCCTGGTTGATTTGAAGCCCTGGTCATAAACTACCTCCCACATGCATGGGCCTTTTCTGTTTCATTTTGAGGAACAAGTGAACCTTGGTCTCTTAGTGTGTACTCTTTCTCCAAACTTGGCTGACCTTCTTGATCATGGTGTAGTAATCATTGGGCCAACTGCTGACTGAGGCAATTCTTAAAACTAGGGCTGGAAATGATCACAATATCTTTTTAGCCAAGGAATTCTTGCATGCATGGCTGCTTGAGGAGCACGAACTCTTTCTTGGCAAGAAGACCAAATCTTTCTCTAAACACATGATTCTCTCACAGTGCTTTCACTGATGGAATACAAATATACTTCAGATTCATGTTCTGAATGGTAATGGAACAAGCACAATATGAAATAAAATGATATCATTTTTTTGGGTTATGAAACCTACTTCGTTTGTTCAAAAGTCTTCCTATTCCCTCTGTCTCTCCCCTCTCTCCATCCTTTCCTCTCTCCCACCAGTGCTGGGAATTAAACCTACAGTGACTTCCACTGTGCCAAATCCTGGACCACTTTTTCTTTTCTTGCCTTTGCCATGGAGTCAGAGTTTTTAATGTGATTGACCTCAGAAATTGCTGTCACACATATATTTTCTAAGATTTCTTTTTAAATACAATTAAAATAGAATATGAGAGAGGATTGAGTCATGATTAAAAATAACCCCTAAAATTCTCCCTTTCTCCTCATATTGCCACTTTATGACATGACAGGTGCTATAGACTTTTTTTTTTATGCAAAAAGCATAAAAGCAAAAAGAAAAGCAATTGGGGCCTGTTTCCAGAAACCACTTGGGTCCATGTTTGAAAATTTTGAAAATCTAATGATGATATCAATTCATGTTTTTCTTATTCAACACTTTTGTAAAGCATTGAATAATGAACATATAGTTTATTAAAAATGCATTTTAGGGGCCCGGGAGATAGCATGGAGGTAAGGCGTTTGCCTTTCATGCAAAAGGTCATCGGTTCGAATCCCAGTGCCCCATATGGTCCCCCGTGCCTGCCAGGAGCAATTTCTGAGCATGGAGCCAGGAGTGACCCCTGAGCACTGCCGGGTGTGACCCCCCCCCCAAAAAACCAAAAAACCAAAAAAACAAAAACAAAAATGCATTTTATTCTCTATATAAGACTGTGTTTAAAAGATAAATAAAAAAACCATTTACTTCTAATCCTTCTATGGTAACACAGGAACAGAAAAATGAAGTTTATCTGGGTGTAATAGTATTTGCAAATAAATCTGTTTTCATCAAGAAAAACTCAATGGTATCTTTCAAATGGAAAAGCACAATAACTGTTAAGAGAAAAAGGCCACAGTAGATTAGTTTTATTGAATGAGGAAAGAAGTGGTAGCAACTCTTTCTCCCTTTCTAAAGCTAATTAAAGAAGCACATGAAAGAATGCTGCAGCAGTAAACATACTTTTCACTGAAGCAGACCTCTATTTAATTTCATGCTGGGCTTGCTTAATTATTGTACAAAACACAATCGCAAGGTTAGTAAATTGTATGAGTGTGAACGTGTGCATTTGGCAGGAGATAAAATCTTGTTGAAAAGGCAAAAAATAATCAGTAGCATTTACTTAGATGGAGACCATTTAACAGGAGCTTACATCTCAACATGCACTATGTCATTTGTATTTGTATTTGTTCATATTTGCAGTCAGGCTATCTCTCAGGGAAAAAGTTCTGCCTGCCGGAAACAATATGCTGAAAGATATTTTACTGTTTCTAGAGAGTGTCTATTTTTTGTTTGTTTTTGGGTCATACCTGACAGCGCTCTTGGGCTCTACACTCAAAAATCGCTCCTGGCAGGCTCGGGGGACCACCATCCTTCTGCATGCAAGGCAAAAACCCTACCTCCGTGCTTTCTCTCTGACCCCTATAGAGTGTGTCTTAAGGTAATTAAAGTCTCAATCATTTTTGCTTGTTTTTATCTTTATTTGAAATAAACACAACTAAAGTCACAGGAGGGCACTGTTGTTTTTGCACTGCCAATGTCTTATCACTTGTGATCATGTAGCCAATCAGGGCTTTAGTGTCCTTTCTACCAGGCTGGGCTAGAAAAGATGATCTGCTGTATCCTCTGATTTAATTACAGTCAAAGGCTAATAGGAACATATTCCTAAGGCAGAGGAAATTCAGCTCCATTAATAAATCAGTTTAGATAGGACCACACCCATATACAAAACCCCAAGTTTTGCAAGGAGACACACAGAATGACAATTGTTGCACTTCTTTCATGGCTCTTTCCTTTTCCCTTATAGAGAACACACTTAGGTATCCAGAGAAATATATAGCATCAGTGGAATATGCATCCCTATCAGTCTATTTAATAGCTTTGTGTCCCACATTTGCTACTTTCTTTTCTTTTTTTCTTTTTTCTTTTGGCTTTTGGGCCACACCTGGTGGTGCTCAGGGATTACCTCTGGCTCTGCACTCAGAAATTGCTCCTGACAGGCTTGGGGGATCATCTAAGATGCTGAGGATCGAACCCTGGTCCTTCCTACATTGGCCATGTGCAAGGCAAACACCCTACTGCTGTGCTATCTTGCGCACCCCTCATTTGCTACTTTATAATATACACACAAGAAAGTTTTTAAATGCTTCATTAAAAACCAGTTCACGATTATACTTACCTTTTGGTCTTATGCCCCAAAGATTTTTTTCTGAGCTTATATATTTGCTAATGTAACTGAGGGTATAATGAACAAGTACAAAAGTTCTATTCTCAAAGCTGTGAAGTCAATTAAATGCAAGTTGATTTTAAGGGAGTATTTTAAGCTTTGCTTACCTTAATTTCCAGTACATTTTCATTGCCCATTGAGATCCTTACTGGCTTTTCAAAAGGCTTAAACATGGGATTATGTACATAAATGAGATCAAAGTATTTGGAATGGATCCCATCTAACATGAAAAAGGCTTTGGTTGTCAGTGGGAGCTGCAGATTCAGCTGTTGCAATGAAGGAGTTGTACAACAGATTATCTCTGAATTAGAGCGATGTTGACATGCCTATAGGGAGACAAAATTACCCACTGTAAACAGCATATAGCTTGACAATCTCAACAACTTCCTCATTTCACTGCTTCAGAGGATCAATCCAAAAGACAAAAAAAAAAAAAATAAACCACCACATTTTGAGAAATTCTCCATTTAACTGAATACATTTCTGGAAACATAATGGATACAAAATTGTCCATACAATTCAATCTTTGAATTAAGGAGCATAGGGGTTAATTTACAGGAATTAAGGATCCTATTCCACCAGAAGCTAGTTCTTTTCATTATGCTGGTTTCCAATAAGAAGTCAGGACAGTGAACTGAAAGTGTGCTGCCTTGTTTAGAAAACAACTATGACAGTTTGGGAGCTGAACTTAAGAGTCTTATAAGTCCTTATTCACACTTTAAACCAAGCTGTAAAAACTCAAGCCAATCACTTAATTGGAAACATTTTCCTCATTTAGTTAAATAAGATTGAAATGCTTTCACAATATGGATACTACATGCCTATTATTACACAGGTCACATTATACTTAACTATGTAATTAGGTCATCTTATTCAGAGGGGCTTAAGCTATCCAAGACTAAGTTTAGGTTTTGTACAAAATATCAAGTCAGTGTTATTTCTCATAATAATCCTCTTAGCTAGGTGCTTGACTACGACATTATATGGATAAAAAAATAGCTTGTTGAGCTTTCACCATCACAGCAGACCACACAGCTTTGAGCAGCAGTAAGAGGAAAACAATCCAAGTAATAACGATTAATAGCAATAATAGGTCACAGCTCCAAAATTCTATCCTAGCTTTACATGATTTCTTGCACACACTGCATTCTACACAGGCAAGTCTTTTCCTATGCTCTCTATTTTACAAAAGCTTAGCTATTATAACTTCATGCCCTTTCATCTCAAATTTCAAATATTCCCCTTTGGAATTCTGATTTATGGAAGTTTGGAAAATGTGGTTTCCTCTTGATTGTGCTTTGACGAAGCCAACAACAGAAAGTGGCACATTTAAGGTTAAACGGTTGCATTTTTTCCCCCCAAGGAAAAGACAAACAAGCAACAACATCCCTTAGATTTCCTTTTTCTTTGACAAGTATAGTTGGAGATAAAACAATTACTTATGTCCACAATAGAAAAAGAACTCAGGATATACATAAAAAGCACACACAAAATTGGACATTTAATATTTTCTTTTAAAGGTAATTAAAAAAAACTACATTCAAATGTATACTGTAGGCATATATAGAAAAGTGATATAAATATATGAATAGTAGATTTGCGTGTTATATTATATTAAAAACTGCCAGCCATCTAATAATTTTCTATGTCACATTGTGAACTAAAATGTTATACAATGAGTTGATGGCTTCTGGAATATAATGACATTAAAATATAAATTTTGTTAAGAGAGTAATTAGTATTTTTATATGAAAAAAATATCAGTTTGTTGGTTTTAAAAATGTTGTTGTAACTGGGTCAATACCTTTAAGTCAGACTTGACCAATAAGTTTTATTAGTTAAATAATGAATGGGTTAAATTTTTCTTGGTCAGCTCCAAACTCTATAAGCAGCAGGGAATGCTGAAGGAATGCACATGTTTTTTTGAGGTAGTTTTTACAAACAATAGTGGGGAAGGTCTACTGGAGTTATCATTTGTGTCCAATTCTAGTGTATAGTTTGATTGTACCAAATGCTTGGGTCTAAAACAGTGGAACTAGTTATTAGCAGATATGTAAATAGATGTAAGATCTTCTTTTCCACCATTGTTTGAATCTTTCTTTGGGTTATGTGAGTCTGATATTTCACTTTATTTTTAATAAAGACTTAATTGTAAGTGCATAAAACCAGGAATTCTACATGTCACCTAGTCATTATTTTCATAATACAGGTATGGCATAAAGTAATCCAGTAATAGTTTCTCAAACTGCCACTCTAAAAAGTCTCATGTGCACACCTTATTTGGTTAATCGGATTTGGTTATTGAACAAATGTTTAGCTTGGCTGTGGAGAAGTGATGTCCTTTAAATTAATAGCAATGGTAACCCTAACTTTGTTTGTAGCTACGTGTGGGGGGAATTGGTTTCAAAGCTTTCTACTTCATGAGGTGACTCCCTGGAGTACACTCTCTCAGGAATATGATAAAAATCTAATAACACTTCTAGAGGTGATGTAATGTAGCTGATTGAGAAGGTCAAGAAAAATCTCATTTGAAATGACCTTATTGTTTGGTGATCTGGCTTGACATTTTTAGGCCCAAATTGGTTTTTGTAATTAAAGACCATCGTGGCCTTATTCTTCAACAAATGTTGGATAGGAAAGTAAAAAGAAGTGCTGTAATTTAATCTATGACCTGCTTAATCAAGGTCCTGCCTGATTAATATCTGGAACTTTTATTCTAAGTTTAGTGCACAAGTCCAACTAAATTAATTGATAACAAATTTTTAAAAAGCAACAAAGATGAAATATTGATAAATATTTTTTTTCCCTAGGAACTAAACTAAAACACTAATTTAATGTGACCTAATAAATAGAGCACAAAACTGGTCAGTTATAAATATATTTTGTTTAGGAATACACTAAGTGTATATGTGTGTGTGTGTATCAGTGTGTGTATCAGTATGTGTGTGTATCAGTGTGTGTGTGTGTGTGTGTGTGTGTGTGTGTTGTGTGCTGTGTGTTTATATTCCTGGATCTGTGCTGCAGAGGGGCTGTTGACCCTACACCTCTCCCACACAGCATGTACTTAGCTTGCTGGGCTATCTTTGTATGATACTTTTAAGGAGGTATTCATTTCAACTTTGACTGACATGGGAAATATAAAGAAAGGAAGGAAAACATCAAACACTAGGCATACTTTAGGACATAAGTATTCCAAAGTTCTTTCTTATTACTTGATATATGCTAACAAAGGGATAAGAAAAGTGATAAGAGAAGGGGTGAGAAAACATCTTGTGCCTGTGAATTAGATAGACAAAGATGCTGCAAGATTAGAGTTTTTATTCAGGGATTTTATTAAAACATAGGGCTTGTTCATTTTTGGTGCATTAAAATAGAGTGCCTCTAGAAGGATTCCGCCCATTTTCAGCGTATTAGACTTTTACCCCAGTTTATTACTTTTCTCTTCTTCAAACAAAACCACATAACTTGAACTATGTAGTCCCACCTCCCAATTAGGGGTGGGGGATAAGGGAGGTACCAAGACCAAACAGGTGCAAGACTACTAAGTAGTAAACTAGGTACAGAGGAGACCACATATTCTAGCAGCCCTGGGGGTGAGGGAGGAGGATATGGGAGATAGGACGAAAATGAAGGTGTAGGGAAGACAAATCGGTGATGGGAATCCCCCTGATTTTATGTTAATATGTACCTAAATTATTACTGTCAACAATATGTAAGCCACTATGATCAAAATAAAAATTATATTAAAAAAAAGAATGTGGGGCCTGGGAGATAGCATGGAGGTAAGGCGTTTGCCTTTCATGCAAAAGGTCATCGGTTTGAATCCCGGTGCCCCATATGGTCCCCCGTGCCTGCCAGGAGCAATTTCTGAGCATGGAGTCAGGAGTAACCCCTGAGCACTGCCGGGTGTGACCCAAAAAGCCAAAAAAAAAAAAAAAAAGAATGTAATGCTAGCAGATCTCCAGAATTTTTATGGTGAAGCTCTAACCCTGATGTGATGGTGCTTGAAAGTCAAGAAAGTAGACTCTATGACCAAATCAGTGCCCTGAGAAGAGTAGACAAAAAGATCTTGCTTCCTCTTTTTCTTTCTGCCAAGAGATGATGCAGTGAAGGATTATCCAATCAGAAAGAGCACCTTCATCAGGCACACAGTCTGCTGGTGTCTTAATCTTGGACTTCCCAGCCTCCAGAAATATGGGAAATAGTATTTGCTGCCTAAGTCACACAGTCTAGAGTATTTCTGTTTATAGCAGATAGAATTAAGACACAAATTAACATAATTTGCATTAGTAACATTTCTTTTGTTACTATTGTTTTTGTTATTGTTTTATTTTATTTTTCTTTTCTTTTTTTTTGGGGGAGCCACACCCAGGGTTTACTCCTGGCACTGTACTCAGAGATTATTCCTGGTAGGCTCAGGAGACCAATGGGAGATTGAACCCAGGTTGGCTGCATGGAAGGCAAAAGTCTTAATACCCATTGTACAATCACCCTGTTGTTCCTATTGTTATAATAAACATTCTTTAATGATGCTTTAATAATATCAAGCATATGCATAACAATAGAAAAGCTCATATGCTTGTGCTCAACAGAACAATGCTCAACAATAATGCTCACATCAGGCTGCAGTGTTTACACACTTGGCCGCAGTGCTTGAGGGCTGTCATCTTCATTTAGTTGCAGTGCACTTGCAATATCTACTTGTGGTGCTAGGGTTCTTCCGTCCCCTGTGATATCCACTCAGGGCATGTGGACAGCAAAGGAGCTCAAACTCATTCATGGCCTCAGGCACTATCTTTAAAAATATTGCTTAAGTCTGAGGGAGATAAAACTATGAGCTGGAGGGCATGTTTTGTGGGTTTACCACATCTCTCTTGAACACTGCGGGGAGGAATCTCTGAGAACTGAGAGTACACTGCACAACTCATAAGGTGTAGCCTGCAAATCAAGGCAACAACTACTAGACACTATTCAAGTTTTTAAACATCACTTGTATAGAAATATTCCTGTATGTGTATTTTTCAAAATGTTAATGGGAGACCAGACCATTTTAGTTGCTAATAAAAAAATTATTATTTGACTGATTCGGTGGGGGAGGGGGGATAACTATCAAGCATCAAAAATGAAATGAAAATATTCTAAGTACCCAGAGAGCTAGCAGTAGAAGCAGAGGAAGAATCTTAAGCCCAGCCATCGCCCAGAGGACTTACCACTGTAAAGTTCCTTCCTGCTTCATGCACAGTTATCACCATATTCAGGACACTAACCGAATTCAGATTTTTTCCAACACCTGTTATTGTGCTCCCACCACTGGTAAGGTAAAAAAGAAAAGCAGCGTGACTAAAAGGTTCATTCCCATCAAATCTTTTAAGGAAGAAGCAAAATGAAATCACATGTAGATATGGAAAATTAGAGCTAAAATGACATGGAAAATTATTGGCAATTCTTTTTTTGAGGGGGGGACTACTTTAGTTTCAAGTTAAAAATTTCATAAGCTACATAAATGTATTTATTAATTTGTGGACTTTTTTTTGGGGGGGAAGAGGGGAATCTACATCCAGAAACATTCTGGGTTTACTTCTAACTCTGAACTGAAGAATAACTGGTGGGGCTTAAGGGACCATATAGGGGCCTGAAAATTCACCCAATCAGCATATTCAAAGTAAATACTCTTACATAGTCCCACATTTATCTTTTTATTCAGTGAATGAGAAATAATATTTTTCCTAAAGAAAAAAAACCTTAATTGTTATTGTTGCACTAAAACAATGGAAACCAGGCAAACTAAATGGGTTCTAATAGATAGTGATTCAAAGGGAATCTTTTATACTGAAAATTTGGGGTGAAGCAGGCAACGCAAAAATACACTGAAGAATGAAGAGAAAAGATGATTCCATTTTGGGCATAAAGGTTAGCATAGAATTGACAAGTATGTAATAAGTGCATAAATCCTATGGAGTCACATTCAACAGCGTTACTAAAATCCATTTAAAATGTAATAGAATAGGGTAAAATGCTTCTTGGCATGGGCCAGCATTGATAAAAGCAATTTGTACTCAGAACCTAATGTAGTTGTCACTCTTAAATTAGAAAGGCAGCCTTCAAAAGCAATACAACAGTTAAATGGAAGATAAAATGACAATTCATCTTGACAACTTGATGAGAAAATCATGTTCTGTTCATTATTTTCTTATACCCATCAGAAGCTTTTACTTACCTGATAAAAGATTTGGTTGGATAAATTTCGTATACAATAGGGTCATCCCTGTAACTGAAGCTGTTTGTCTCTCGGTTGGCTAAGTCAATTTTCAGTTTAACAGGAAACTCAGTTGAAGAGGTTTGGGCTGGGGTATAACACTTGAGAGTGCTGTCTGACACGCTGAATTAAAAAAAGAAGAACTGTAGTTATTAAAGATACACACAGTTATAAATCATGTTCACAATCAAAACGGTACAATGTTTTCTAAGTGGTATTTATGTTTTCTATGAAAAAAATGCCTGTAGTTTGATGCAGGCAGTTTACATCCAACTGCATACCAAATGGTATTTTTGTAGGTATATCATCTTAGACCTTAAATTTTTTGAGATTTTGAAGGTTGTTTGGACAATAGCTGGCAGGGCTGGGGACTAAACTGAGGTTGGTCACAAGCAAGGTGAGCACCTGAATGCTTGTGCTATCTCTCTGGTCTTTAGGAATCGAAGAATTTGGGAAGGAGGAATTTTAGTCAGCAGGAAATAAGCATCTTAATCTTTCTTCACAAATGAAAATAAAAATTTTCCTCTATTAGTACAATATTAATCTAATATGGTTGGTATTATAAAATTTTACAAAACCTTTTTAAAGTACAAGTTTTTCCACCAATTGATATATGTCTGGAATTCCCACAGTTGAGGTATTTTCCGGTTAAAGTAAGTAAAGTACTGCCAGTCTGAGGACCATAACTTGGAGAAATACTTGTTATTACAGGATCCTGAATGGGTGATAAAAACAAAATAGAATATCTTATTAATATATTCAGGGTTATAAGGTTAATTAAAGAATACATTAGTTTATGAGAATTATACTTACAACATAAGAAAAGGTACTATATTGTGCCGTCCCTCGACCATTTGAGACAGTTAGAGACATATTAAAATGTTCACTGACTGAAGGACCAACAGTGCATTTCAACCTGAAAAAAAAGCCAAAGTTCAATGAATATTACAAATACAAAGGCATTTTCTGGTTTGGCTGTTTTATTTGCAAGGACATTAACTTTAAAGATTTAGCTGACTACTATGAAGAGTAAGCAGAGTTTCATCGTAAGAGTTAGAATTAACAGTTGTACAACCAATTTTGTGCTATTATGATAAATTTTATGTTGACCATATTATTGCATTCAGACCAAAAAACAGGAATTGCTAATATATGTATTAGCTGTAGCATTCATGGCGATCAAAGTTAAATCATTATACATTATAGGCATAAAGGTTGGCATAGTTTATTTAAAATAAATAAATAGTAAGTTAGAAGCATGTTTTGTTTTGGGCCTCACCTTGCTATGCTCAGGTATTACTCCTAGCTCTGCATTCAGGAGTTATTCCAGGTGGTGCTTGGGAGATCACATGGGATGCCAGGGATCAAACCTGGGTTAGCTGCATGCAAGGCAAGTGCCCTACCCACTATCTTTCTGGCTATTAGCAGCTCTTAAAACACTGACTCATACAAGTAAACTAAATCTCTTAAAGGATGTAAACATGTACATGACTATGTTAGTACTTGCCATGCACTTATTTAAATTCTTAAAATAATTAAAACATGCTAAAATTTCCTTATATTTATGTATTTATTTGATTTTTGGGTCATACCCATTGACACTCAGGGATCACTCCTGGTTATATGCCCAGAAATTGCTCCTGACAAGGGGACCATATGGGACACTGGGGATCAAACCAGGGTCCATCCTGGGTCAGCCATGTGCAATGCAAACACCCTACCATTGTGTTATTTTTCCAGCCCAGCCTTACAATTTTTTTATTAAGAATCTTATTATAATCATAAAAAATAAAAAACAAACTTTGTTTTATATATAGCATATATATAAGTGAATGAATTGTTTAACTTTTACAGGGTTTCATTTATGATGCAATGAATAAAAACTTACCACTTTCTAGATGGAACTTGCAATTCCATTAAACTAAACAAGTATGACACTAATTGAGGTTTTACTTTCAATAAAATGAATAGATTTTGATCTTTGTATAACTCTGAAGGAATTCTATTAGGCATTAAATAGTTACTATAGGACAGGTTTAACCACAAAGCTCCAAATATTTGATTGCTGTCACTACATGATAACTAATAAATTCTAAATTCTATTCATTATAGGAGTCAACTCTTACATGAAGAGCTTATGAACTAGGCTTTAGAGTAGATTAGACTACATTTTGGATCAAGAATTAACTGACTTGATTTTTCTCCTCAGTAGATGAAATGGGAGCATCAGCTATGGAAAATAAGAGCGGTATTTTTTTTTTTTTGCTTGTTTGTTTTGGTTTTTGAGCCACATCCAGTGACACTCAGGGGTTTACTCCTGGCTATGCATTCAGAAATTGCTCCTGGCTTGGGGACCATATGGGATGCCCGTAGATCGATCCATGGTCCATTCTAGGCTAGTGCGCACAAGGCAGATGCCTTATGGCTTGCGCTACTGCTCCAGCCCCAAGAGTGCTTTTTTTTTAATAAAACGTTTAGAATTCATATAATATCTTAATAGCTTAAATTTTATATATTATCTTATATATATATTTAACGTTAACAGAATTAGTAGCTTCAGAAATTGGGAAAGATTAAATAACAGGTTATTATTATATTTTGAGGGGAAATGAAAAGTTTTATTTAAGAAAATATGAGAAAGGAGAGAGAGGAGAGAGAGAGGAGAGAGAAAAAAAAAGAGAGAAATTCTATTTAGTAGAGTTATATAGCACGCTATGAGTTGGGATATATGGCCTCTCTAGAATGGAGTGCTATATACACTGCTTATTACTGTGCCAATTATCACAAATTCATCCTCCCAAATAAGTCTTAAATGTGATTCAGCTACATTACCACATCATAAAGTAAATTAAGCAGGGTTCTATATTGAGCTGCTTATGATTTAATTTGAGAAAAAAATTTTAGAAATTCTATATTTGAAATTTTTAAAGATGGAATGACCAAAACAGTACCACTCTTTTGAATTTACCTAATATCTGAATAACCATAACCATCCCAAAATGGATGAAAAAATTTTCAGACTTTGTTTTTTTCTTCACCTCAATAAAACCACTTTTAACTATGCTTAATCCTGGTAAGAAAATAGGATAAAAGATAAGCAAAACAAATCCACAAGGGGTGGTGATAGATCAAGATAATTTGAGAGATGAACTCTTGAGGCAAGTTTAGAACTATTTATTCAAAAATAGAACCTGTTTTCCAACCACACTTTAGCAGAACGATTTAAGATCCTTACATATTTGTTGTGCTTTCACTTAAGGTCAATGTGCAGCTCTCATTTCCAAGGGAAACCCTGGCTTTCTTTAGATCAAATTTATTATTCCTCCGGAATCCAAAGTCCCAGCCACATATTGTCAATGTTGTTCCTCCTTCAAGTGGAGCACTGGTTGGAAAAACCTACAAGGGAAACATGGAATTTTCAAATACTCTATCATATATACTATCTTTCACGTGTGTCATCAAACAAACAAAATATAGTATCATGCACAGTCTTGAAAATTTCAATTTTCTATCTTGCAAAGCTGAAATTTTCATAAAAGGAAAAAACATGGGCAAATTTCCGCAGTTCTGGAATAAGCATTAAAACTAAGAATTGAGCTTGCACATGACCCAGCCATTCAGCTTTCTGGCATCAGCACCCAGGGCCCATCAGCACTAATTCAAAAAGATGTTTGTGCTCCTTTGTTAATTGCAACACTATTTACAATAGCTAAGAACTGGAAACAACTCAAATTTCTAAGAACTGGATAAAAATATTGTGGCTTATGTATTCAATGGAATGCTACTCAGCTATATGAAAAGATGAAATCATGTTGCTGCAATGGGGTGTGTTTCATGCTGAAGAAAGTTAGTCAAACAGAGAAAAACAGATTCAGAATAATCTCTGTCATATATATGTAAGGAGCCAAAATATGGCCAAAGTTAACAGAACCTGGAAGTTAGTCTACAAAGCTGAGCTTAACAAATGGGAGGAGTGGGGGAAAGATCATGATATAATTGTGTAATGAAATAAACTCTTTGGAGGAGGGCATGTTGCTCGAGCATTGCACTCACAAAGCTATCATGAACAGTATTATAATTCACAGTGCTTCAAATAAAATTGAGAAAAAACCCCTCAATCTGACATACTGATGAAACAAATTATTTTCAAGAGACCCACAGATTTAAGAGTTTATTCTTCCTGCATGACAATGAAAGGTCCTATTGGGCCACTCTTTTAAAATAATTTTTTTGCATAAATATTCTGGCGCACTTTGGGACCCAATATACATGCTTAGCACTACCTGAGGGACTTCTAGATTAAACTATGTTGAAAAATCCTTGATGAACTGTAAAAGCCAAGCTCCAATGTGTACTGTGCTCTGTGCACCAGCTGGGTGTGTGCTACATTCTTGTTGCTATGGTATTCCCAGCTCAGAAAGAAAATCACGCAGTAAAAATAACTCCTCAGTATGCAGGGTTTTCAGTTACATTCAGCAGCTATCACGATATTGTATTCGATACCATTCAGTCACTTATGTCTACTATTGTTCCATGTACCAAGTAAGAGAATCTATCCCTATGTACCTGTGAATTCACACTATCCATTTGCAATTTTTTTTTCAGATATGCTCACTACATAGAGAGTGAAATATAGCAAGCATATTTTATGTAGCTGGTCAATTAATACACAGTTTTCAAAAAAATGATGCAATGTTTAATATATCCAGTATGTTAGCTCTATTAGAAATAGATGAAAACAGAATTGGAGAGAGTCCCAATTATGATCTGTATTGTAGCAATGTTTCTACTTATCTTCTTTGGCATTATTTTGCAGTTCCTTTCTAAGACTAATGTTGTTTGTTCCTCTCAGGTCCAATGATCAAGAAAAAAGTGGCTCATTTAATTATTGTGAGTATACTTTTGGTGTATTCAAATTTATTAGTAAAACTGGCATTTGGTACCAAGAGGGAATTGAGGGCTTATGAAGTCTCTAAGACAACAGATCTTAGGCTACGAGCATCAAAACAAATTTCCAAGTTAAAAATAAGCTCCTAAGCACCTCTGTGACAATTGGGAAAGGAAATGCTCTTTTGGGGGGGTATATTGTAAATTGTGCTGTAAAGGACAATGGTGGGAAAACATCACCACTGTAGTGGCAACTCCAAAACCAGTAAAGGTTATTTGTTAAAGACCAGTTAGTGAAAGTCTAGAAGTCACCTTTACCATTTAGAAGGGCATTTTAGCAAAATTTTAATGTGTAAACACTCTCACCCTCCTCCCTAAGTAAATAATCACAAACCAAAGGCTTTACTTACCCTTGTTACCAACCTCTTTTAAAGTCTGAGCTTAATGCTTTTATGATAGTTATTTTATCCATAAAATTCATTACACAGTTGTGCCATTTATGAAAACTTACCTCATCCAAGTCTAGCCAAATGAGAACTGCTAGGGAAAAAAATTCCTGTTTATTATTATGTTAGAAATTCAGTAGGAGAGAATAAGACTTTGACCCCTCCTGGGACTCTCTTCAGCCTGAGGCAGCCACACAGCTGCTATTCCCTCGTTTAATGAGGTTTCCCCATTGGAAACAGCTGTTCAAGGCTGATATTGGTCTGATCCTGCAGGCCAGAGTAGAGCTTGCTGCTCTGCATACATCATCACTCTATATAAGGCAAAAGGCTTGGGGGAATGATTCTAGAAAAGGCCCCTAGTTATTGCTCTAGAAATAGAAATGGATATAAACCGCCTTTGATGTTAAAGAATTCAAAACTTAGCTCCACTTAGCTTTTCTCTCCCTGGGTAAAATATTGGGGAAGTGTGGAGGGGGGCCAATCTTAAGCATGATGGGATACTGTTCACTCTTCCAGGAGAAAAGGAAGGAAGCATTCTTGGACTACCCACCCTTGGATAGAAGCAACAATGGGCTGGCAAACTGAGTAATTCTAAAGGGCATAGCAACTCCGTGGGAAGGAAATGAGTGTCCGGCATGAAGCCATGGCGCTGAGTCTCCCACCTGTTTGCATTGGGAAGACACAGCCACAAAAGTTGTCAGTGTCGTTTCCACAGTGACAATGATATAAATGATCCACGCTCTCAAATCAAGAGAGTGCCTGGGAAAGTTAAACAATAACCACCCTTGGAAAATGACAACTTACAATGGACCATAGTCTTGCAAGAGGTCAACAATAGCAGGATCCTAGAGGAGCATGTAGAAAAAAAGCTGGAAAAAACCCTTGGAAAATAAAAATTTGCCCAGCAAGGATGAAAGTCACAAATACATTGGTGGCAGTATACTGGTGGTAGAATTCCTCCACCTCATATCACTTCCTGGATCTTCTGATCAGTCAATAAGCCATTTTATTGCTTTACTGGGACTGATAGGAAAAGGTTTTTTTTTTAATTTATTTTTATTTATTTTTTGGAGGGATCACACCCAGCAGCGCTCACGGGTTACTCCTGGCTCTACTCTCAGAAATCGCCCCTGGCAGGCTCAGGGGACCATATGGGATGCTGGGATTCAAACCATTGTCCTTCTGCATGCAAGGCAAACACCCTACCTCCATGCTATCTCTCTGGACCCATGATAGGAAAGTTTTATCCTAATAATTTTGAGTACTGTAGAAAGTACTCTTCATCTAAAGCATTTATTGTTCTTTGAAGAGTTCAGAACATACAAGGGAGACCACATGCTGCACTTACAATCCTGAGATCTCTTCTGTGTGGAGTTGCAAAGAATTCACCTACTGGACATTAGGCATCTTGAAAAGCTGGCTAATTTACATTTAATATAAAGGGAAACTATAGATAAAGCTGACGTTAGAGTTTATTAAGTTTAACACAGATAAGAAAAAGATGAATAATCTTTCTCTTTTTTTTTTTTGTAATAAGAATGCTGAATGTCATGGTCTAGTGCAGCATGAAATCTTCCTAACAACTATGAAACAAAAGGGATTTATGGATTCAGTTGCACTCCTTTCCTTCTGATTGTCCAGGCCAAACTTCACTGACTTGTGCATGATGCAATACAAACTTTTAAAATTGTCAGCAATGAAGTGATGGAGTTGAGCAAGGTGAGAGAAGAGGAAAATTCAAACATTCAGAAAAAATTTAAGTATTTTAATCACTTCTGTTTGTTTTTGGGTCATACTCGCAGCACTCAGTTTACTCTTGGCTTTGTGTTTAGGAATTACTCCTGGCCATATATAGTGCCAGAAATCATTAAAGACTTACTTATATTATTTTTCCAGACCCAGTTTTAAACATTTTATTCTGAGTTAATTAAATTTGGGGGCCACATCCAGCAATGCTCAGGGGTTACTTCTAGTTTTGCAGTCAGGAATTACACGTAGTGAACTTGGGGAATTGAACCCAAGTTCACCATTGACAAGCAATCACCCTACCTGCTGTGCTACTGCTCTGGCGCTTTAAACATTTTAATAGAGTTTCCATGACTAAAAAGAAGTAGCATATTGGTTGAAATGAAGTGTTTCTTTTGTATAGATCCACAACCTACGCTCTTTAGATAAAATGCCATAATGGATATTTTTTCAAATACAATTGTTGTGATTTAATTTATATATGTGTGTGCAATATATATTAGTTTTTGGGCCACATCTGACAGTGTTCAGGAATTACTCCTGACTCTATGCTCAGAAATCACTCCTGGAAGGCTCAGGAGACCATATGGGATGCCAGGAATTGAACTCAGGTTTGTTGCATGCAAGGCAAATGCCCTACCTTGCCTGTCCTATCACTCTGGCCCCCTTAATATATATTTAAAATTCATGCATGTATATACAAACACATTCCTCATATCTCTTTCGTGAAAAGGTGAATTCAGATTTCTCATGTCTTAAGTCACAAAGCTGTGTGATTAAAATTTTTTAAAAAAAAATGATGTGTGGCTTTAGTTCTATAATCAACAACAAAAATGCATTAGAAATATTGAAATGTAGATTTAAGTATGATTTTTTTTTCACATTCTGTAGCTTGTTCCCTGGGTGTAAGAGCTAAATCTTAATAACAGTGTCACACCTAACAGAAAATTATTTGGTTTAAAACCCAGTCACCCAGTACAAATCTTGCTGAAACCGTGGCTAAATGAAAACAGCCATGAGCTTAGGGGTGGTTCTTGTTCAGACTGCAAACTTTGTTTACTTGGGCTTGAACCTTGCGATGGAGACCTTTAACTTGAATCTTTCACAAGAAAGATTTATTAAAGTACAACTGTCTGCATGCTGGCAGAGGAAATGTGCATTGAGTTCTTATCAGGAAAGAATTTTTAACCAAAATGTATTTACCATAGATCAATATGTTTAAAAATTTGCTAGATAACAACAATAGAATAGAATAATAAAATCAAAGGACCCGAACTATAACAATCTAAACATAAAATAGACCTGTTACGCTGGTAGAACAGGGGCAAAGGGCGGAGGTATGGGATGCATACTGGGAACTTTGGGAGTGGGAGGTAAACACTGGTGGTGGGAATGGCCCTAATTCACTGTTACTATATGCCTGAAATACAACTATGAAGGACTTGTATTCACAATTGTCTCAATTAAAAAATTAAAAAAATTGCTCATAGGGAATTTCAGTGTCAAGCATATATTTAAGTAAATAAAGTGAGGATCTGAGAGTGTGATTAAATGCCGAGGCTGAGGGTAGATCTGTGCTCTCTACTATCAAGAGACACTTTGGTTCAGGATGTATTCCTTGGTGTCCAACAGGTCATGGCCAATAAATGTATTTGGAATGAAAAGGCTCACAGAGTATACTATATTCACCAGCAATTAGTTCTGCCTCTGCTTGTCTTCTGAGAATGTGAAGTGATGGTACATAACCACACATAAATGTTGGCCCTCTACTTGCCTCCCACATCCTGAAAAGTAGTTTCTTGATTTACTATTGATGGATAAAGCCATAATCTAGGTCTAAAACAGGAAAAACTTTTCTTTCCTGTCAGCACCCAGAGATTTCAGCTTGGTGCATAATTAAGCTTAGGATATCAGACAGCCATGACCTGATCTCTGTGTTGCAGAGGTTTGTGACTGGGTCCAGGTAGGTATGTAATGCAGACTGTGAGGAATCAGAATGAGTGAGTCAGGAGGAAACGGGTCCCAGTGTGAAGAAGGGGGGGAATTATATTGTTTGCTAGTCAACTATCTTTTATTCCCAGAATACAAAACAGCAATTGTCCCCAAAGAGAATATATGGGGGGGTCAGAGCGATAATTTAGTGGGTAGGGCATTTGTCTTGTACTCAACCAAACTGGGTTCCATCCCCCACATCCCATATGGTTCCTCAAACATCATCAGGAGTGATCACTGAGTGCAAAGCTGGGAATAACCCCATGAGCATCACTGGGTGTGGCCCCCAAACAAATAAAAACCAATCAAACAAAAAATTTTTTCAAATAAACCAATGAAAATTTGTGTAGTGAATGGGAAACAAGACCCTGGGGGAAGAGCTTAAAGATACACCTAAATGTCATGCAAAAAAAATTCTCAGAATGTGCCTTTCGCTGAGGTCTTGCAGCCAAAATAATTGATTTTTTTCCCCCAAGAATGAGATTTTATTGTGTTTACAAAAAGAAAAAAAACACACACACACCAAAACCAAACCACAACCAAAACTTCATAGGGACAAAAGGTGAAGATTCCTACCTTATAGATTGTAGGCAGACAGGTCTCTTGAGTCCATGTTCCATTGTAGCACTCCTCCACTTGTACACATTTGTCCTGGCACCAGCCACACTGAACAAATGCAGGGGCCGAGAGGCACTGACTGCAAGACTGGAAATGTTCACAGCCCAGGCCATTTAGTGGGATCTTGGTGATCTATGAAGAAAGTGATATAGAAAGATCTCCCAAAGGACTTTTCCTTGTTTTTTTGTGATATGAAAATCAAATATACCAAAGAAACTTAGAAACGTAATTTTTTAGGATCTACTACAGATGGTATCTGTATGCAAATCATGTAAGAGTGTTTAAGCGCTTAAAAATTCCTTTCTCTCTTGCTTTATTGACACATGTGTGATAAAAGTCAACATTATTGTTCAGTGAACACAAGTTCTGTCATGTAATGTTAGGGGTAGTTGGCTTTACTATTGGTATAATTTAACTTTTTGGGAAAACCTACTTGAATCCACAGGAAATTATAGTTTTACATATCATCTGGCACCAATAAGCACCTCTCTCATTTACAGAAGAAGGTTAGTGTTATATTTCAAACTAATTTTAGAATTTATCTGCCTGCACTAGAGGACAGCTTGCTTTTAGGACTGTAATTCTCATTCTTCATTTGTTTTTCTCACTGAGGCATAGAGGGAGAAAAAGAAAAGTACACATTATTACGAGAACTGTTTTTTAGGTCCAATCTTCTCTATATGAAAAATTTAACTAAATACTAGGAGATTCCCAGAATTCTTTTTGATTTCAGTCACATCCAGTGGTGCTCAGGGATTAATCCTGTCAATCTTGTGGAACCATATGGGGTACCAGGGATAGAACCTGGGTCAGCCATGTGCAAGGAAAAAAATCCTACCCACTGTGCTATCACTCTGGCTTCTATCTTCAGAATTCTTGAAAGGGAACTTAATGGAGCAGATATGATAGGGGAAAGGATTAAAAGTCACTGGCTGTAGATATTCAGGAATATTTAGGAAGAACAGTAACCATTGGTTCTCTCTGAGGTTTGTTTACCTTCTTCCCAGTGACAACCAATGTGTAGCCATTTTGGTTCAATGGATGTTCAACGATCACTTCTGGAGACACAGGGTGAGAATCCAGGAGAAAATTCACATGAGGGGTTGATGATTCTGATCGAGAAATCACAATCTGAGAAACAAAATTAAAAACATTAAATTTAAACATTAAAAATTCCCCAAAAGCTCATTTAAATATAGTAGGAAACTTTGGACAATAATAGAACAAATTAGGACAATTTATAGGTATTTGATCTAAAGGTCCAACAAATTTACCTCATTGTAAATTAATCTGATAGTTTCTAATCTTCTGCCCTGAAAACATTCATTTTGATAGATGGTTTTTGCATTATGATCCTTTTGAGGTTTCTAAGGAGATCAGCCATCAGAGGTAGACAAATCCTTATAACTGTATTGGGAACTAGAGGAAACCAAAACTCCTTGAACAGATAGATGACTTCCCATATGCTATGAAAATTTAGGATTATATTTTTTATGTCTTTCCTACTCATCCTTTTACACTGGGCCACTTTCCTTGATGCAATAACGGAAGGGCAGTGGATAAAGACCACAGGAAGACTTGACTCTATTTCTGGCTTTGCCACTCTCAAGCTCTGTTATCAAAAGGTCCTTAACTGTTCTGAAATGATGTTCTATAGTTTTTACACACCATTGTCCCATCACATGTTATCTTACTTGGATTATAAAATATTCTATTTCTTGGCCCAGCTTTATAATAAAGCTTGATGGTTAACAATATCTTATAAAAAAAAAGAGTTGATGAATCTTTTGATAAACTTTGCTTTTATTTCTAATTTGGGATGCTTCCAGGCATATAACTTTCATCTGTCCTGTAGCTAGAACCAAATAATAATGAAGACCAAGGATAAGATCAGGATGCTTATCTGAAGGAATCAGTCAGACCTTAGGAAAATTTAGTAATATTCAGAGAGACATTTCTTAAAGAGACAGTAAGTAAGACTAATGTCTGTAGGAAGTTGTGCACACTTCTTTGTGTGAAATTGCCTTATATCCCAAATATCTTTTCAGATTTCATTAAAAGTACATTTGTTTGACATGGATATGAAATTACAAAACAAATTCTGTGAGATTAGGAATTCATACCAGCTCCCTCTATCTCATTTTTCTCATCTGAGAATGAGAATAAAATATTTAAAAGTAGTTAACTACTTAACGCTCTAACAAATGCACACAACATATAAATATTCTGGGAAATAGAAGCAATTTTTTTTCCTTCAGCATAATAAAGGAGTCAAGTAGACTGAAACAATTTGGGAAGATGCCCAAAGTTTCTAATATGTTTGTGAACTTTGCTGACAGAGAAAATTACCAAGCTCACACAGAACCACAAAAGTTAAGCATCGTGATATTTCTTTTCTAACAATTGTTCCACCCCAAATTCAATACTTATAAAAACATATTTGCAAAGCCAGAAATTTTATTCAAGTAGAAGTACTTATGCCCTGAATATATAAAACTCTGGATTTGACCTGTGGTACTTCATATAACACTGGTAGTGGCTCAGATCTCTCCACCTCCAGTACCACAACTTGTACCTCCACCCCCATAACAAGTGTCCACAAAAATCAGACCACAAGGAAGTAAAAACCTTAATTGCATGGAAATTAAAAGATGAAACAAAGGTCGCTTGGTCAGAATAGGAAAGGTTTAAAATCCATTACTTGTTCCTAAATGTAGGGTAGCTGATAACTTTTGCTGGTAAAAAAAAAAAAAGTTCAATTAGTGACGCTCATTCCCAGTGGGTGCTGGTTATAATCAGAATGTACCAGGATATTAGCACCTCATGTTTCTAGCTCAAATTAATTAGATTTCATTATCCACTTTCAATTTTAATTCACTCAATGATGGTCAACACCTCTTATTTTTTTTTACCTTTTCTTTTTTTTATTTCTGTAATGATTGCAAAGGTGAAAATGGTATTATGCAAGTAAAAATCAAAATACAGTATCTTAGAATATTCTGACTTTGTTCTCTACCTTTGTGCTTTCCACTTCACTGAAGACTATTCATCCCTATGAATCTTCCTGGGGATTTGCATACTGTGTCTGTCTCTTATGTCTTATATTCCATTCAGCCCTGCTAAACCACCTCACAATCCTCTTTTTGCTTTTTGCTCTCATCAATCATTTCCCAAATTTAGAATAAACAATTACTTCTTAAGTACAAAGTTATTCACCCTTAACTTTATTTAAAATTGGATTCTGTTTACATATTTATTTCCAAGTAACCCTTTGCCTCTCTTTTCATAAAGAAATTCTTGGTATCTCTGAATCTTTGATAGATTGATTTGGTGTGTCCCTTGATAAAAACTATTTTTTGTTATTGTTCTGTTTTTATTTGGGGGCCATACCTGGTGGGCTTAGTTATCCTGAGCTCTGTGCTCAATACCAACAATTAGGGGATTATATGAGGTACCAGGGATTGAACACAGGTTGGCTGTATGCAAGATAAGCATCTACAGGGCCGGGTGGTGGTGCTGGAGATAAGGTGCCTGTGCTAACCTAGGACGGACCACGGTTCGATCCCCCGGTTCCTCATATGGTCCCCCATGTCTGCCAGGAGCGACTCCTGAGTGAATAGCCAGTAGTAACCCCTGAGCATTACCAGGTGTGACCCAAAAACCAAAAAAAAAAAAAAGCATCTACCCACTCTACTAACTCTTTCCTTGTTAAATCTGTCTGAAAAGCACCATGTATGTATGTATGTACGTATGTATGTATATGTGTGTATACACAAACATTTATAATAAGTAATTTCAGAGTTTTAAATGAAATTTTCTGACAATTTAAAAGACTATTTCCTGACAATAGTCTTACAAAGTTGGAACTCTTATTTTCCATAAAGAAAACATGACTGACAAAGAATGTGAAGTAGAAAGTACACAAGTGGAACTTCCAAGAGGCTGTATTTAATGCCAAAATTCATGGGCCTAACTGTATTCTAAACATGAAACTCTTGGAGCACCAAAGCAAATCCCAATAAAAGTTCAATTCTGGGCTATCAAGAGCCACTTCTGAGTCAAACCATTAAAATAAATTTCACAATACCTTCATATTGCTAAGTACACCTTTTTTTTCTTTTTTAAAGTAATTTTGGCTGTATAAGCTGAATATGTGTAAGGAAAAGGGCTCTACATCTAAACAGACTTTGATGACCCAAAGCAAATGTAACCAGCATATTGGGCAAGTTTTACTCTGGATTATGAGCAATAATGAGTATGGCTTGGTATTAAAAATGGAACAAACCAGAGAAGACAGGAAGACTGTGTGGAAAAGTGAGGTGTGTTTGGAATTCTGAATAGAGGTCATATCACAGATGTAAATACTTTTTCAGTTGATCATTAGCCCCGTCTCTGCAGGGATACCAAGCCCTATAAAATGCCAAGAATACTTTTCTGTCATTAATTCTTCATTTTTATCCCACTGGCAGAATTCTAAATGATTGAATAACCACTTTTAACTCTCACAATATCCTGAAAGCAATGTTTGCAATAAATTAGGGATTCATTTTGGCTTTTCATGCAGCTGTATCTAGGGACAGAACTGGACATAGTATCTACATTTAATTATTTTACTATCTCTTGGAAATCTGGGAACAATTAGTAAGAAATAAAAGACTGGCGATTTCTACTGTTGAAGGCAACTAATCGTTAGCATTTGGGTACTCAATTTTTTCTTTAGTGCTTTTGAATATATAAAATTAATAATTTTTTGTTTTTGTTTGGTTTGGTTTAGTGGGGGAGCCACACCCTATTGGACTCAGCAGTTACTCCTGGCTCTGGGCTCAGAAATTGCTCCTGACAGGCTCAGGGGACTACATGGGTTGTTGGGGATTGAACCCAGATCACTTCTGGGTCTCCATGTGCAAGGCAAATACCCTACTGCTGTGCTATTGCTCTAGCCCGAAATTAATGTTTTAGAATGAGGAAGTTATGAGAAATGTGAATGGATTGTGACTATGAGCTCCAATTTTTTTCTGGGAGAGGTTTATGGGAAAGAAATATGTATACAAATATCATAAAGCATTTGTGACTAGGCTCCCAAATGTATAACTTTGAACAAAACAATCCCACAACTCACATATAACTCTAGTTAATCTGTTTTAGAATTCAATTTATTTTGTTTTTGCGTCATGCAGTAGGCTCAAGGAAAACCCCTAGCACAGTGCTCTGGATTCACTCCTCACAATACTTGGGAGATTCTGTATTGATTAAACCTGGGTCTTCTACATGCTCAGCACGTGCCCACCACTGCTAGAGATACCCCTGGTCTTAGAATTTAATTTATTTTAAAGAATAACGAATACAATTTAATTTACGTGTATGTGACTTCTTGCCTACTTTATCATATATTTTTTCTTTTTTGGGGGGAAGTTGGGCCACACCCAGTGATGCTCAGGGGTTACTCCTGGTTATGTGCTCAGAATGCTTCTGGCTTAGTGGACCATGTGGGACACCAGGGGATCAAACTGCGGTCCTGGCTAGAATGCAAGGAAGACGCCTTACCACTTGTACCACCAAGATGGCCCCTACTTTATCATATATATTTGTTTTGTTTTGGTTTTCGTGTCACACCCGGCAGTGATCAGGGGATACTCCTGGCTCTATGCTCAGAAATCGCTCCTGGCAGGCTCAGGGGACCATATGGGACGCCAGAATTCGAACAACTGACCTTTTGCATGCAAGGCAAGTGCCTTACCTCCATGCTATCTCTCCAGCCCCCTTTATCATAATTTTAAGAAAATAATTTTGTATTATATTGACAGATTAGTGCAACCTTCATCACAACATTTGAAACATTTTCATTAACTCAAAAAGAAACCCTACATCTATTAGTAATCATCTGTTGATCCTTCCTATCCTCCAGTAATCTATCTTATAGCTCTCTATATTTCCCTATTTGTACATGTTATACAAATGAAAATTTACTAGATGTGGCCTTTTGTGGATTGAATTATTTTACCTGGTATAAGATTTTCAAGGCTGACCCATGATAGAACACGTATAGCACTTTATTCCCTAATTATTATTGAATAATATTCCATTTTATGGATATACTATATTTTATTATCCATTCACTGGTTGATAACTGGGTCTTATAACTTTCTAACTTGTAAAGAATTCTCAAGCTGGGGTCAGAGCAATAGCACAGCGGGTAATGGAAGTTTCCAGTATGGGTTTGATCTCTAGTATCCAATATGGTTCCTTGAGCCTGCCAGAAATAGTTTCTGAGTGCTGCCGAATGTGGTTCTCCCCCACCCCAAAAAAGAACTCTCAAGCAATTTCCCATAGGGACTCCATATTTTTATATTCCCTCAAGCAATGTGTAAGGGTACTCATTTCTTTGCATACTCACCAACATTTGTTATTTTTATATTATTGATTATAGACATTCTGGTGAGAGGTTTTTGATAGTTTTTGTTTATATTTAGTTTTTTGTTTATATTTAGTTTTTGTTTATATTTATTCTCCAAATATTTTATTAACTTAAGTAATTGCCAAGTAAAAGGAATTAACTTCTGGAAGTTGCCAGCCTTCTGCCCATTTCTCTTGCCCGAGATTGAGTACTTGTGCGTTACCTGTTCAACTTAACAATCAATGTTCTAGAGAACATCCCTTCATGGTCAAACTTAACTTAGAAATAAAAAGCATTCTAAAGAAATTGGGGGTGGAAGCATACCACACAGTAGAAGACTGATCAATTACAGTGGAAGCTATAAAGAATTATTATGGGTAGAAGCTATAGTATGGTGTTTAAAAGCTAACTTTACTTGTTATTTATGGTTAAATTAATAAATTGACTTAAAGTGGTTGTGACTAGAAAAGATCTAAATTACTTATCTATTTAGATGTGTATAAGAAACCATTGAATTCTTATTTGTGAGTTAATTGGAGGTACTGCTTTTGAATAATTTCTATATGTAAGAATTCTATTGAATATGATAATTGAGAATAAATATGACAGAACTTTTCATTGAATATTTTGAGTTCAAATATCATTAAATCTTGCTGCAAATGTTTCAGTTCAAAAAGTTGCAATTAAAATGTAAATAACAGGTTTATACAAAATCTAATGTCATGATGATCAAAGTGAATTTTTCCTTGATAAGAACAGAGATAAACATTGCTATTTTTAGGCAAGTAGAACTGAATGAGAACTTTTAATATCATCCAGATGGACTTTTAACTTAAAAGTTAAAATAGATAGTTTCTGCTGAGAATAAGGAAAAATTCATTTAGAATGACAGCTGATATAAATTATTAAGTTTTGAGATTCAGTGTAAAATATGAGTCGCGGGAAAATGGTGAGTAAACATGACAAGACCATTAATAAATAGACTAGATTGGGCCAAAATGACAGTACAATGAGTATGGAAGTGCATTTGTCCTGCATGCAGCTGATCTGGGTTTAATCTCTGGCGCAACATACGATCTCTCAAGCACTACCTGAGCAGAGATAGAAATAAGCTCTGAGCACCATCAGGTGTATCCTCAAAACAAAAAAAATATTAGAAAATAAATAAAAATAAACAAATGGGCGCTGGAGCAGTGGTGCAAGCAGTACGAACTGTGGTTCGATCCCCCACCCCCATCCCCGGTGTCCCATATAGCCCCCCAAGCCAGGAATGATCTGAGCACATAGTCAGGAGTAACCCCTGAGCGTCACCGAGTGTGGCCCAAAGACCAATAAATAAATAAATAAATAAATAAACAAACGGGTGCATATATAATGGAATACTACATAATTGTAAGTAATGATACAAGCATGCAATTTTCAGTAACATGGATAGAACTGGAAGCTATTATGTTAAATCAGTGCTTCTCAATTATTTTCTGTCATGCCCCCTTAGGAAGAAGAAAACATTTTTCACGCCCTCCAGCGTGATTGTAAATACTATCTTTATAAAAAAAAAACCTTTAATCTGTTAAAGAAAAATATATAAAATAATCTGAACTGATTTTTTAATCAGAGGTGATGTCTGGTTTAATGGCTACAATGAGTATGTTTTGCAATGCATAGCTGTTCGAAGCGGGGTTTGAAGCAGGACATAGCAACTCTCAGCTCCAGAGACAGAGACATAAACACGGGGCTTAAGCTTGTTATGTCAGTGTTTGCCGAGGTCAAACATGCCTCCGCTTTACAGAACCTCGGGCCGCCCCTGGGGGGCGCGCCCCACTATTTGAGAAGCACTGTGTTAAATGAAGTATGCCAGAAGAAGGATACAGAATGATATCACTTCTATGTGGTATTTAGAATAATTGCATGAAGAAATGCAATGGTCCAAATGATAGCTGTCTCAAACATCCTTGGTCCTAGAGTATAGCAAGGTGAAGGAAAGAAAATGAGTGGAGGAGAAACACAAATATGAAAGGATGGGGGCCAAAGACCAAGTGGTCTCTGATGCATTGGTAGAGGAAAAAAAGGACAGATCAAATATCCAAGCCAAATTCAACAACAATGGAATCAAGAGACCCAAAGTCTAACAATCGAAACTTTAAATGGGCTTGCTATTTAAACTTTAAATGGGCTTGCTGGGGGCAAAGAGTGTCTGGGAGCATGGTGGAAGGAGGTTGACTGGGTGGTGGAATTGGCCCTGATTCATTGTATGCCCGAGACCCAATTATGAAGGATTCTGTAAGTCATAATGGTTTCACTAAACTAAACTAAAATGAAATAAAGTTAAATTAAAAACAGACAGGGATGTGGATAGGTCTTTTTCCTTTATAGTTCTAGTGCAAAGACAGACATACATCAGGTTCCAATGGTATTGGTAAGGTATATGAATAGACCTAAATAAGAACCTCTTAAATATTTATGAAGAAATATGATTTATGAAACATTTTAAAGATATTTACATACCCTTCAAGTATTTGACATGCATTTTCAAGGCAGGTTTGTGTATATCCTTGCTTCTTCTCTGAGAAAATGGACTGAATGATTGTGTTCTTCCTCAAATGGCAAGTTAAAATCTTAAAGCTCTATGTAATAACATCAGCAAGCGAGGCTGTAAGACCTAGAGAGTGGAGCTGTCATGAATGAGCTTAGTATCCTGATAAAAAGAATCCTGTAAACCCTCTCTTACCTTTTTTTGGACAGGTGTGGATAGAGCAGAATTAGTATAAATGTGAGTTAGAAAGAAGGACTTCACTAGATCTTAGATCTGCAGTCACCTTGATTTCAGACTGTTGGACTCTGGAATAGTGAGAAACATACTTGCTCTTTAAGTCACCAGGCTACGATAATTTGTTCAGCAGCTTTAACCGAGACACCTGCCTTAGGTTTTCTATCTTCTTTAAATATGAGATAAATTGGCGTTTGTTTAAAAGGAAATCAGGTATGAAGAGTAGAAGTATTTGTTTCAATCAAGGTAAGCATCTCGGTTTTTTGGGGGGTAAAAAAGGAAACATGAGAAGAAATAGAAATTGCTGATTGGTAATAATGGCACAAAATTAAGTGTTAAAACTGAATACCAGGTGGCAAAAGTTGAATTAAAGGAAGTTTTACTCTGTTATTTCCTTCATTGATTTTGGTAAATGGGCATGAGTGTTTATATAGCATATTGATACTACAAAGGTCAGGTAAAGTAAAATAAATTTCATTATAATTAAAATACTTTTTTATAATTAAAATATTTTTTTCAATTTTTTAAAATGACTCAAAATTAATTAAAATGTATGAAGAGACAGAAACTTTGGAAAGCCATTTTAAGCATCTGAAAACTAAATAGGTGAGTAAATTATAAAATTAATAAAAAATACTTCAAATATAGACACTTTATTTACAATATATATCTGTTTAGAAATTTTAAAGTCATAAAAGTTCAAAAAAGTAAGTCCTCTACTTCATGTCTTAATGTGTCTTTTTCAAATAAGCTTTCAAATGAGAAATCCCAGTTACTTCCTGCCAATCTTTACAACTAATAATCCAAAGCTTAGTATTCAATTATTTAAATATTTATGATCTAAATTAAATTTGTTAGCAGAATATAAAATATATGTATATTTTACACATACTTTTGCATAGACAGATGAAATAGGATTAATTTTGTTTTGAAAATAACTGAAATGATTACTTACTATAAGTTATTTTTGTACAAAATACAACTTCAAACTCATGAATATGCATATTTCTTTTGAAGAACTATATCAAAGTTACATTGTTCAGGATTATATCTGAATTGATGATTAACTTTATTTTTTTGGTTTTGGGATCACACCCAGCAGTGTTCAGGGGTTATTCTTGATTCTGCACTCAGGAACTACTCCTGGCTGACTCTAGCAACCAAATGGAGTGCTGGGGATTGAACCCAGTTGGCTGCATACAAGGCAAACACCCTACCCAGTGTATTATTCTTTGGCCCCTGAATGCTGACATAATTATTAAATGATGGTCATAAGTAATTATCACGAGAAAAAAATTTTAGGTTGTCCCTATTCTTTTTTTACTTTATTATTATTTTTATTGGTTTATGGATGCTGGGATTCGAACCATCATCCTTCTGCATGCAAGGCAAACACCTTACCTCCATGCTATCTCTCCAGCCCCAGGTTGTCCCTGTTCTTTACATTTTTTTTCAAAGTTACAATTAGTTTACTTAAGAGGTATAATAGAAATGTGGTAATAAGAGTTATAAAGGAAGGTGTAAAATCACCTCATGTTGCATATCTCCAACCCCAGATGAATGAATCTGAATCAGAGTCACACATGAAATAATACAAACCAGGCTGAGGGTCGGGGAGGAGGGAGATTTGGGACACTGGTGACGGGAATATTGCACTGGTGAAGGGGGGGGGTGTTCTTTACATGACTGAACCCCAACTACAATCATCTTTGTAATCAAGGTGTTTAAATAAAGATATTAATTAGAAAAACAATAAAAACAAACGAGGCTGAAGGTGAAACATGTATAGTCTGGCAGTCTTCTACTTCGTATGGAAAACCAGCTGTCTGCCAGAACCACCATTTTTATTGAGTATAGAGACCACCCCTGGGTGGGGCAGTAAGGACAGATATCTCAGACTATCCTGAAGCAATTCTACCCAGGTTTATAGGAAAACAATCTCTATTTTTGGATAAATCCAAGGTGTAAACAAACATACAAAAGAACCAGGAATGATCTTTGTTTAAGTAAAATAAGGAAAAGTTTATGGGAGAAGAACAAGAGTAATGCTAAAGGACTAATGACAGCTGTTATGGAACGCAGGCAATGGCCACTGTGTGCAGACAATGAAGCTGCCCAGTGAACATGTAACTGGACTTGAAACAAGTCTTGAAAGCGCCTTCCCACTCCCACCCATCTCTGATGATCAACTCACTCTCCCTGGCCTGACAGTCATGCACAAATATTTTAATAGCAATGCCTTGCATCTAGAGATTAAAGGCCTTATACAAGTGCTGTTAAAAAAAAATCAAGCAAGCATTGTTTTTGGATGTAGATTAGAGGAAGAGCTCAGAAGGGGAGACGTAGGCAATCCCTGTGATTAGTCCTGTGATCTTCATGAGTATCCCTCTTTCCTCTTCCCCATAGGCCTGCACTGCACCAGTGTTTCCAAGTCTTGTTCTTTTCCATACTGCTTTCCCCTCTAAAATTTGTGAAACATGTTCTCACTGTATATGCCAACTATCTTAAATATTGTTTCAAAGCACCCAACAGAGTGATCACTCAAAGAAAACTGCTTTTTATTTAAAAAACTGTATTGCTATGTCTCTACAGATAGTTTCAAATATATGTACATATGATCATATTCAGACATAGCTTTACTGGTGGGAGAAAAGTTACATATATTTTAGTGGGCTTGAAGAAAGCTCAGCGGCCAGTGTCTGCCTTGAAAATGTGAGGTCACAAGTTCTGTTCTGACAATACCACTTGGGTGCCTCATTTGATCCTGGTCTTCCTGCTATTTGGTCTCGCCTGGTGTCACAACACAGAGTGTAACCCTTGGTGTACTGCAGCCAACTGCATTAGGTCCCAGAGAAAACTGCAACCAAAATATATGCAGTGCCTTCAACTAAAGAGTCTGACCATTAGCAAGTACACAGATGCAAACAAATGCCTGCCACTTCAGCTAACTACAATGAGAGCAACAACAAAAGGAAATAGAAGAGAAACACAGTGAAAAAAAAACTTAGATACATATTAAAAATTCTTTTGTCCTACATATAATATTGTTAGCTAAACAATATAAAGTCTTCCTAATCAAATAACCACTGTGAAATACCTGATTCACTTTGCACCCAACAGCTGGGGCTCTTGCTTGTGTTCCCAGCTAGAGCTAAGCATAAGCACAATAGGAAAGGCAGAAACAGCTGCAAAATCTTGGGAAAAAAAAAATTTTTTTTTTTTTTTGCAAAAACACTTTGCTTTTAGGCTTTGGGGTAGGAAGGAAGTAAAAAAATCATTTTTCTGTTCTTTTTAATGCAGGGCAGCTGTCTTTGGGGGAGTAAAAGATGATGTCCTTTCTATTTGGAGCAGAAACTCCATAGTATTCAAGTATGAGCTGTGGAAACTTACGCCTGGCCACAGATTTGGCGTGATAACACAATCAAAACATTTCAGAGCATAATAGGGAGTTACTGCCCAGAAAGACTAAATTAGAAGGTCCCCAACATTTGGCTGTTCCCTTTACTTTGCCCCTGCCTTTGTTTGCTGTAAACAAATTGGATTTCCAATGATGTTGATTCTTTGATGCTTTCAAATACTTTTGGATTGTTTACCTAAAATTAAACAGAATGGAATTCTTGCATGCAAGTGTCAGAGAAACAGATTCTCTGCAGGTACATGTTTCTGTTTCCTTACTAAAAGTTTAATTCCTTAACGGCAGGTTCTAGGTTATTGCTTCACTTAGTTACCTATTAATGTTAGTGGGGTCTCAATACAAATTTTACAAATTAATAGACTACTTAAAAATTAGTGCTACCAGTGCTTTCCCTAAAGGAACTATTTTAATTTTTAGAGTTTTGATGCATACAGTTCCCTTTATTTTTTGTTTCTATTTATTTTATTCAGGCACTGTGATTTATATGGTATTATTCACAGTTATGGTTCAGGCATTAAGGACCAATCCCACCATCTGTGTGAACTTCATTCATCCATATCCTCAGAATCCACCCACTAGTCTGCGTCTGTGATAGGTACATTTAAAGTTTGGTTGTTGTGGTTTTGTCTCATGTTTTATTGCTCCTGGCTCTATGGTTACGTATACCACACACACACACACACACACACACACACACACACACACACACACACACACACATATACCACACCTCTATACCTGATACCCCTGGCCTCTGACTTTTTACCTCCCATTTATTTCTTCTTACTTCCTCTCTTAATTTCTTATTTCTTTCCTTTCTGTCCTTCTCCCTTTTATCATTAGGGTCCAGGCAGTTCCCCCTCTTTGATCCCTTGTAGTATATATATATATATATATATATATATATATATATATATGTATATGTATATATATCACAAATAGTTAAGTCATCTGGTATTTGTTTCCCCTCTTCTGATTTAAACATTTACATCCTCCAATTCTTTCTAAGTTGTAATGAATTCCACGACTTCTTTCTTCCTTGCAGCTGTATAGTATTCCATTGTATTGATCTATACCACATCTTTATTATCCTTTGGACACCTAGGTTGATTCCATATCCTTGCTATTGCACTAAGTTCTGCATGTGAATATTGGTATGTACATGTCCTCTCAAATGAATGCAAGACAGCTTTTATGGCAATGCTGGAAGACAAGGATAAAGGCATTGTTGCTACAGTGTGCTGTAAGGCGGATGCATGTCTTATTACAGGAGACATTGTCCAGCACAGTTCATGCCTCTTAAAACTATTACTACAAAAATATTTTATTAGATTTCACAATCTGAAAGTAGGCCAGGAATATTTTAATAAAAAAGTCAGATCCAAAGTAACTGTGGAAAGCGTATTAATATCAAATTGGATTGTTTAGATGATAGCTTGAAGAAAAGCAGAATTAACAATTAAGGGAAATAACATATTATAAAGTTTAATTGATGATAGCAGGCTCATCCTTTACAAAGTTTGTAATTGCCTGGTATAATTTCAATGTAAATGAACTACACAGATAAATACAATAAAATATTACATATTTCAATGGATAATAGATGTGAGCAAAATAGAGTATAGGTCTATGCGGGATAGAGTTAGGCATTGGGTTACTCAGATTTTGAGGGGCTGAGGAAGAAATTAAAAGCCTGAGGTGTGTAATTAAGAACACAGGACTGTTAGTGTGGCAGGAGGAGTGACAAAGTTTATAATTGTGCAGAAATGGGAAGAGGGGGAGACTCAGTATGGGAACATTTAGGAAACAGAATCTATAAGATTTTACCAGTGGTAAAATTACTAGTAGTAATTTCTTAAATTACAAAGATGGAGTTAATTTAAGAAAAATGTACATATAGACATTGATTATGAAGAGAGGATGTATAGAAAAATCAGAGGAAAACACTACTCCTCAATTAGTTTGCTATAATCACTGTTTGACTAGAATATTAATTTGAATGGAGATGCCTATTAGGTATCTGTTTAAGAGAAATTTCTAGTATTTGTAGGAATTTAAGATCTCCACAGATGCATTCATTATTCTGCACTGATCAAGAATATACTAATGAATTTGTTTTAGAAGCTCTACCCAATAACAAAACAAAGAAACGGCATTTTAAGTTTTGCAAGATGCTATGAATCATCCTGTATCTAGGAAACACAATACTTCAAGCAACTTTGAAGTGTGAACTTTTATTGTATGAAAATAACGTTGCTACCTACTAAAAGTATTTTTAAATTAAATATGTTTTCCCCCTATTTGAACTTCTTTGTGGCTGAGTCTATCATTTACAGAATCAAGAGAACTAGAGTTCCAATGTGAATCTGATGATAATGTCCCTTCCAAACTCCTGCCAATATTTCTCAATGATGTGAATGTTTCTACTCATGGAGATGCATGGTTCACACAATAGCTTTCCTTTGATCTGTAGCTTCCCTTGAAATAGGAAAACATCGCCTAGAAGTGCTTTTTATTGTTTCATTTTATTTTCCAATCATGTGATACAAATCATGAATGGAAAAAAAAAAAAAACAAAACCATTCTGGGCACAAAAATTAAAGCCAACCGCATTTAATCCGAACATTTCAAAAATAGGTCATTTTCTCATCAAAAGTGAATCAGGCTTCATTATTTTGCTTTCAGTCTGTTTCTAGGTTCTACTGTGATTTTAACTTTATAATATTTGCAAATATCTCATGCAAAAATATCACATTAACTGAATACTGTGAACTAGAACAAATACAGTACTCTCAGCAAGCACTTACCTGCATGAAGCGACCCTCTGAAGTGCCAAGATTAGCGATGGTGAGGTCTCCTTTAATGAAGGTGGATATAGATGTGAGAAGGACTTGGTTGAACTGGCCCATGAATAAGTCAACACGCTGCAAAGCTGTGGTAAACTCTGTTCGATATTCATCACTGCGTGCTTCACAGCCTGATGAGTTTCTCAAAAGTGTCTGGAATAAAATATGGTCATAGAATTAATGTGAGTCCAGATGTGAACAAGCTGGTAAGAAACTTTGCAGTGCTTCCTTTCAGAGCTAGAGGGGAATGGCAAAGATAACGTGTCAAAAGTTCCAGATAGGCAGGAATATTGCTAGTGATTTTAATGCCTGACATTGCTACAAGGAACTGTACTGAACATACTGTAAGTGTATGTGTTTATGTCTGTGTGTGTATATATAATTCCCTAAACTTCCAGCAAACCCCATGTTTACAGTTTGCACAGTGGTTCAATATATATAGTGTTATTAAAAAAAACCAAAGTAAAACTGTAAATGAGTCAGTCTGAAATTACTGTAACTCTTCTTACCTTTGGTGGACAAATCTAATGAGTCCCGTATGCAATATTAGGAACTAAACTAGCATCAGCCTCATGCAGGGCCAGCACCTTGCTTTGTAGCATCTTTCTGATCATTGAAATGATTTTGAAGTACATTGTTCAGTAATAGATAATAATTAGTACTCTAAATTTATCTCTTCACAGGGACACTTCTATCTTTTGTTTATGCTTTTGGGTAGTTTCTCTTTTGTAAGACAATCTATAACTGGCTATCAGTGTTAACATTGTTCAAAGTCCCCTCTCTCCACTCAGTCCCCAATTTCCAGCCCCTTCTGTGATGTCTATTATGATTTAGTTTACACTATGTCTGTATCAAGCTGTCTAAGAAATCTGCACTCAGTTGTTTCAAATATCTCAGGCTCAGAGAAAAACAGTAGAATCCACAATTTTCTCTGAAACATAATCTCTTGATATGATGCTCTATAGTGAATGTTACACCATTCCTCTAAGTCCACAAATCAGAAATCTGAGTATCATGTCTGATTCCTTCTCATGGACAATCCATCATCTAAACATCAATTCACTTTCTAAACAAAAAGTCTCCTGTTTCTATCCACTTTTCAGTATTTACATCCTACCAAGCTTTATTCGAGATACCCCAACCTTTTCTGGACTATCACAACGGCTTCCTAAATAGACCCAACACAATCTTATTGTACTGATTTCCAGATTGTTTCTACAATGCATCAAGAATTTCTTTTTAAAACATAAATTTTAGCAGGACACTGTTTAAAACTCCATAGTTTCCCATTACTCTTAGGATAAAGATCACAATTTTTAATATGACCTGTTGGGCTCTCCAAAATATGACTCCTACTCAACTTTTCCATATTCAACTGCATTACACACTCTTTAATTTTCTGAGCTTCAGGGGGCTGGTGTCCTTTCAATTCTCCAAAATCAGCTACTTAATGAATAAACAAGTAAGTGACTCAATTATGTGTAGAAAGGGAATGACTGTGAATATAAAAGCCAATATTACTAAGGGTTTTTCTTTTTCTTTTTTTTTTTTTTTTGCTTTTTTTGGTTTGTTTTTGGGTCACATCCTGTGGTGCTTATGACTTACTCTTGATCTGTGCTCAGGGGTCACTTGTGCTAGACTTGAGGATCTTAAGGGGTGCCATTGTTAGAACACAAGTTTGCTGTATGAAGGCAAATGCCTTAACTGTCATTAGTAATTCTCCTATCCCACAAGATTTTTTTTAAGATAAAGAATAAGGGTTTATTAGAGAAGAATTGAATATGTGGTCCTATTATGATAAAATAGTAATAATTATTAAATTTGAGGTAGTAAATGGAGACATGTGCATTTAGAAAAACAGTTTGATTTGGAAGAAAATATAAAATATTTTATTGCATCTTTGCATACAGTTACAAGTTCAGGAATGTTTTAAAGTTTAAAAGTCTTTTTATTTTATTTATGGGCCATGCCTGGTGGTGCTCAGAGAATGACATGTGGGACTGAAATTGAACCAGAGTTGGCCATATGCAAGGCAAGCACTTAACTCCTGTACTATATCTCTGGACTTTATTTATTTATTTATTTACTTATTCATTAACCTATCAGTGCTGAAGATTGAGACCCAGAACATCACACATACAAGGCATTTATTCTACCACTAAGTAATATTCCTGCTCTAGATATTCTCCATTGTGTCCTGTTAAATCTATAGCAACCAGAAATGTGTCCAAGCATATTTCAAAGCAATTTAGTAACTAATAATAAAATAGAACTGTAGTTATCCTTATGTAAAATTACCTTTAAGGTAAAACCTTTGTCATATGGAATTGAAAATTTCTACATCTATTGACTTACAACAATTTTTATGGTTAAAATCACCTCAAATGTCCAGCTTTTAGGTAGCACCATCCATTTCTTTGTTTGAAAGGCTTTACATTAGCAAACAGAATCTCAAAGTTGCTAAGCCAGTGACTTTTGTGATAAAAAAATCACACCAGGTTCTAGTGGCAATCAAATTTCATATGCTTTAGTTTAGAAATTTATTTGAATACATTAATGAATGCTATTCCACAATCAGAAGCTTTTTTCATAAAGTAAAAGACTGCTTTGAAAAGTGGTAGATGACTGAGATGAACCAGCAATTCAATGGCAATCAATTAACTGACAATTAAGTTTCTATTGGTGATCAATCATTCATTCTGTAGAGACAGCCTGAAGTACAAGAATCTGCTTAAAGGAGCAAAGTCCTGTTCTAAATAAAAGCCCAGTATGAGTATTCTATTCTCTAGGAGTCTACTCTTCAGGGTCAGCTTCTCTTGTTATTTTGTTCCTTTGCATATTGTTCTTATTCTTTTTGTATGTCTAGGTGGTAGCCTGGGAACTTTAAAGCTCAAATTTGACTAGAGGCTTGAATCTGGTGGCAATATGATGGATTCATTGGATTATAAAACAATCTGCAGCATTTGGAGCAGAGCCTTTTACTGTAGCTAAAACTAAACTAGTTGCAAGATCCTGGCCTTGTCTTTCATCTTTTCTATTCACTGCTTTGTAATGTGTCCAGCACATATTAGGAATCTAATGACAGCTTGCTTAAAATTAATGTACCTGCAAAGTAATCAGAGAGATTCCATTTGCCCAGCAAACTCATATTATGTTTTCCCAGCCAGCTCACATTGTCATTTGCCAGACTAAACTGGGGGCAGAATAGGATAGGAAGGAGATGGTTTTTTGAGTGACCAGAAATCTACAAGAACATGCTGATTTTTTTTTTTTACAAAATTAAGAGATGAGGATAATATGTCCAGAAATTGAGCTACTGAGAGTCTTTCCTCACAAGTAAAGCACAAATGCAGCCTCTGCATGAGAGTCAGTGGGACACTTATGCTGTAGAGAGGTCTCTCTTTGGTACCTTGTAATGGACTGACAGGATTGAGTTATGTCTCTACTTCCTCACAAAACACACTGCTAACTATAGAAATATTGCACAATGTTGGAACAGGATCCACAGAACTCCTTGATCTCAGAGAAAGTTGTGCAATTGGGAGCCCAAAACAAACACCATGTCGGGTTCAAGTGGCATTCAAATTTCATAAGCCAGGGGACTCCCAGCTTCTTCCTTTTAAAAATCTCATTAGCTGAGATCTGCAGGAGACAGGTAGGGGCATGTGCTTCCAGGAAAAGGTAACAACATTCCAGAGTTCACTGCAGGAGAAAGAACTTCTTCTTGTCTCTTCCTGCTGAGAACCCTGATAATGTCTGTGTCTGGGAATCAGAGTGACAGAAACTGGCTTGGCTCACTGAGCCACATGCGGTCTTTCAGCTTGAGTAGTAGAACTTTAACTATTAGGGAGCTTTACTTAAACTCTCAGAATGGCAAAGGTAAAGCATTGTGCAAATAGGGTTAAAACTCAGGCTGATTCACTAGGCCCTTAAAGATAATGAACCAGTGTGTTAGCTATTCATTTAGGTAGTGAAAATTAGGTGACTTCTCTCATAACTTATAGACATACAATTCCTGGGCCCAGTTTGAAGGGCAGCTGCATATCTAGGGTCTCCATGATGACCATACTCCACTTAAAGCTTCCTATGCTTTGGGATAAAATGGAAAAAGCTGCTTTGGGGTACAGTAGCTGCTTTGGGGTACTGTAGAAGAGTCTGAAGAGGTTTCATCCCAGCATCAATTGGGGAGTGAACTAAAGTTCTCCGATTCGTAACAAAGGGAGGAAGAAGGAAGGAAGGAAGGGAGGGAGGAAATCAAGCTTTATTCTGTACCTACAGTGTGCCAGGCAATGAGCTGGGCACTTTCACGGACAATCAATTTCACAATAGTGCTGGTACATTTGATCATACTCAGTTTTCAGAAGGAAGATATCCGAGGTAGCTAAGGATGTGACTTGAGCCCAGTTCAGACTGGACTAGGTATTCGAATTTTGTTTCCTCTGCTTCCCAAAGTTCATGTGTTTCTTTTGCTACTGTTTACTATTCTGGGCAATGTTCTGAGAGTTGCATAAATACAAAAAAGGAAAGGGCCTCAGAGAGTATCTGACTTCAACCCTCATTTTACACATAAGAAACTAAAAGACAGAAAAATTAGGACTCTCCCAAGAGTTAGAATTGTTTAACAAAAGATAAAATAGAATGCATAAAATCCACATTTGTCAAAGTGGGTAATGTATGTTTATTTTCACGTGGTTTCATTCATGTCAGAAAGGCTGGGCTAAACAATTATTTTCTGTACAATAGCAGAGAAGACCTACAATTATTTCTGACAGTTCTAAATCCTGCTTGTTGTTGCTTATAATGAACATGACTATGGTCCAATCAGGTAATCTAAATTTTCATTTCTAATCAACTCCTGTTACTCTTGCATTCCTTACAGTCACCTACTTGCTCCTGCTGCTGTCTTCACTAACACTCCAGTGGGGTCCTTTGGAAACACATACATACCTGCTCCTACTTAAGAGTCTCCTCACTGACTTTCAGGTCTCCCATATAATATAGAGCAGGTTTCTTTATTCCTTTCTGATGGTGTCCCCATTCTAAACCCGTTTTCTTTCCATTGCTCCTTTAATCTACAGAATCCTCCCTAGTCACATGCATTTGATGCAATTTTCACCTGAGGATCTGCTGGAATAAATTGTCATCTTAGGCTATGTTTTTAAACAATGTTGAGATATGTTTTTAAATCTTTTCTCTTTAAGGTCAAAGGTGCAGTGATGACCTGAACATCAAATAAATCCCAGAGCAGCTATTCTGATACAAGACCTTTCCCATTCTTGCATCCTGGCACTTGCTTTACTGTTAATGTCCTAACTCCTGCTGGTTACTGACACCCACTCTGCTTATGCCAACATGGAGCTTGCTTTCATCTAAAATCTTTATGATCATTGGAAAAAACAGAACAAAAAATGTACTTCTATGTGGATGGGGCACATGAAATAGAGGGGGGAAATGGTGGTTGGTCTAAGGATGTAAAAAATATCACATGGTCTGAGATATGAAGAGGGAAAAGAAATTTAAAAATATTCACTGGTTCAATTTATAGTTTAAGAATTTAGTGCAAGGCGGGTGCTCTTTACATGACTGAAACCCAACCACAATCATGTTTGTTATTAAGATGTTTAAATAAAGATATTAATTAACAAAAGAATTTAGTGCAGATAAGGGAAGGAGAAAAATGAATAAATAACTCACAATCATAATTTACCAACTTTTTGAGAGATATGGTCGAGATGGGACAGAAAGAGTCATTCAAAGGCATTGGAAATACTCTTGTTTTTTAAACCTGGTGGTAGAAAAACTAGGATTTGTTTTACTAATTTATAGAAACTCTAGGATTACTTTATTTCTGTTCCTGGACCACACCTGATGGTGCTCAGGGCTTACTTCTGGCTCTGCACTCAGATCACTCCTGGTGGGAATTAGAGAATCAGGTATGGTAGAAGTGGTTGAACCTGGGGTGATCAATGTGCAATGCAAGTATACTATCCAGAATATTATTCTACAGTTTCTTTATATACTCTTTTTAAAGTCTGGAAGAAGATAAATCAGAATTTAAAAAATTTACACATACATCACATACATAGTACATAATTATTTTCTGTACATAAATAGAGTTGTCCCTTAGTATTTAAAAAGGAATCCCAAAAATAAGAAAATCTGAGTATGCTGAAATTCTTTGCATACAAAGCTTACATTATTTGCATATAAACTATGTACATTCTCCTGTATACAATAAGTCAGTGCTTTCTAATCACTGGTCCTCAATCTAGGGCCAGTCTGCAGAAATTTCCTGCCACTTGGCAAAAAAGATATGGTATGCCTGAATAAAATTTTATTTTATAATATTAGATTTTAAAACAATAACACAAAGTACTATTAAGAAAAGACAAATCCAAATGGATTAAGGACGTGGATATCAGACCCAAACCATATGGTATATTGAACAACGAGTAGGTAAAACACTCCATGGCATTGAGACTAAAGGCATCTTCAAAGTGGGAACAGCACTCTCTACCAGTGGAAACAGAGATAAACAGATGGGACTATATTAAGCTGAGAAGCTTTTGCACCTCAAAGGAAATAGTACCCAAAATATAAAAGCCACCCTCAGAATGGGAGAAACTATTCACCCATTACCTGTCAGACAAGGGGCTAATATCTTAGATATACAAGTTATTTACTGAAAGAACTTAACAAGAAGAAATATTTAACCCCATCAAAAATGGGGAGAAGAAAAGAACAATTTCTCAAAGAAGAAATACAAATGGCCAAAAGGCACATGAAAAAATGTTCCACATCACTAAATGCCCGGGAGATGCAAATCAAAACAACAATGAGGTACCATCTCACACTACAGAGACAGGCACACATCACAAAGAACAAGAACAATCAGTGCTGGCGGGGATGTGGAGAGAAAGGAACTCTCATTCACTGCTGGTGGGAATGTCGTCTAGTCCAGCCCTTATGGAAAACAATATGGAGATTCCTCAAAAAACTGGAAATTGAGCTCCCATATGATACATCTATACCACTCCTAGGGATATACCCTAGGATCACAAAAAAAAATACAAAAATGCCTTCCTCACACCTATATTTATTGCAGCGCTACTTACAGTAGCCAGACTCTGGAAACAACCAAGGTGCTCTTCAACAGACGAATGGCTAAAGAAACTGTGGTACATATGTACAATGGAATATTATACAGCCATCAGGAGAGATGAAGTCATGAAATTTTCCTATATGTGGATGGATATGGAAACTATTATGCTGAATGAAATAAGTCAGAGGGAGAGAGATACACACAGAATAGTCTCACTTACCTATGAAAAATAAAATACATTATTGCAATAATGCCCAGATATGAGGGCTGGATGGACCAGTTCATGATATGAAACTCACCTCAAAGAGGGGTGAGTGTAGTTAGAGAAATAATACACTAACAACTACCATGGCAATGTTAATGAGTGAGGGAAGTAGAATGCCTGTCTCAAATATAGGCATGGGTGTGGGAGGAGCATGATGGAAGGTCTTGGTGGTGGAAAGGTTGCACTGAGGGGGGGTATTCTTTTTGTGATGGAAACCCAACTACAGTCATGTTTCTAATCATGGTGTTTTAATAAAGATATTATTTAAAAATAAAATAAAATAAATAAAAAAGATTAAACAAAAGAAATAAAAATAGTGGCTGTATATTTCTGTCTTAGCAATGCATGACTATTTTACTTATCTTCAATGGTATACATATCTAGATTACTTATAATACATAATACAATATAAATTCTATGTATGTAGTTAACTATATTTAGGAAACAATGGCAATTAAAAAAACTATTTAGGTTCAGCACAGATCTACCAGGTTTGATCTGTAATTCCAGAGCATGTAGTTAGATCAGAGGTTGGTTGACTCCATGGATAAAGCACTCCCAAATATGAAGGGCCAACTGTGCATCATAATAAACACATTTTAAAAGAACACAATGAGTAACTGGGAAGTGAAAGTGGAGAAAACCTATAAAGAACTTCCCCACTTCCACTTCTTGATATCTTAAGCAGGCTTGAGATAAAAAAAAAAAAGAGATATTCTCATGACTTCTTTCAGCTCACAGGAAAATTATTATGTTAAATAACATCTGCAGAGTGGATTATGGTTTTCAAAGTACATTAACTCATCTGATCCTCTAAGTTGGGTTGGTATAATCACATGCATTTTAACAGATAAAGAAACAGACTCAAAAAGTTGTCAGTAATTATTAGATGAATCCTACTTGTTGGTTTCAATGCCTGTGCTCCTTATATTGTATCATGTCACATATTTACAGACTCCACAATATTTCTGAGACAATTCCCATTCTAGGAATGCTCTAAGGGCCTGGAAGAAAAAAAATAAACATGTCTACAAGTTAGCACTGATTTCAGCAAGGATTTAGATGGAAATCTTATGATCTCTCTTGGTCTCAATTTTACCTCTTTTAACAAACATTTGTTCATAATATTTAGATGCCAGACACTGTTTTAGATACTTCCCAACCAGTAATTCACTGAATCTTTACACCAAACCTAAGAGGAAACTAAGGCATTGAGTGGTGACATGATTTGCAGGAGCAAGGTCAGGATAGTACATCTAGTCCCTGGATTCTTATCCTAGACTTTCAAAGGACTTGCCAGCAAAAGGAGAATTTGAACTAATCAAGATTCTACTGTGTGTGTGTGTGTGTGTGTGTGTGTGTGTGTGTGTGTGTGTGTGTGTGTGTGTGTGAATAGATGGCTTCTCAAAGTTTCTATATACTTGAAATCATTAGCTGCTATTAGTCTATTCTCAAATTAAATGTTTACTTATTACTCAGTGTTTTTTATACATGAACAATCACTTTTCTCTTCAATGACCAGAAGCTGCTACAGACACAAATTCTGGATAATTATCCCAGTCAATAGGAAGTGTTGAAAAGCATTTAATTTTTTAAGGTTTATTCTTAAACCTTAATTATTATATGAAGTCAACTCTGAGAATAATAGTAAATATTCCATTGTCCCATCCCCCAAACTTTTGAAAAAGGTGTTACAAATTTGCTTTCTTAACTCTAAGACTAAGTACCTTCTTAGTGTTGAATAATGGAAACTACCAAATGATCTGTAATAAATAAATAAACAATATATGGTTTATTCTTCTTTTTTGTATTGCCACATTTAAAAATATGACTCAGTACCTTTTTTATAAAAAGAAAATTGAGGTTCTATATACTTCAATGTATTTGACTCAGAATGTTTCCCCTAATTAGCATTATGATGTATGCAGGGAATGTGCAATTATATTTAATTCAGTATAATTAAGATTGTGATATATTTAAAATAGTGGTTTTTATAATTGGTCTATAGGACGGATTTAGCTCATCTATAAATTAAATCAGTCTTGGAGAGAGATTTAAAAAATCTTGTATAATATTTGCCATTTTACTTATACCAATTCTCATCTCTCCTAGTATATAATTAAAAGCCTTTTAATATTTTCATTATATATTACATATAATTTATTCAAAATTATTAAATGCAAAAATTATATTGACACACAATCATAGTTTTAAGGGGATACATATTTTAAAATAGAGTTCCTATTTGTCTATATGTCTTCATATAGTTTGCTAAATACTCAATTAGAGTTACTCTTGAACAACTGTAGGTTCCCCTTCCATCCACTATGTTGAAAATCGGTATTAACTTTTAACTCTCCCAAAACAAGATCATTCCTTGGCAATCCAGAAGATTGGTTTCAGATAGTCCAACTCCAATTTCAAAGTGGATCAATACTCAAGTCTTTTAAGACTGGTCTATACTGTGGTTCGTCCCCTCAGATTCAACCAACCCAAACCTGTAATTCTATTCCAATAGATAGAAAAAAATTCTCATATTATAACCCAATGCTGTATAAGGAGTCACTTTAACTTCAGGAATTCCAATGAGTTTATTTCCCTAAATTTCATTCATGAGCACTCATTTTTCTATTAAGTGGGCTTGAAGGGGTATTGATATCATTAAGTACAGGTAGAAGCATTAAACTCTTGAACCTCAGCATTTGGGTATGCCTTTGTTTAGTTTTTCAGACATATTTCTATTTCATTTACTCTATATTCAAATGCCAGCTAAGATGTCAACCTTGGTTTCTCTGTAACAAACAGAAGATTCAGCTCTCTAGATTAAGTCCTTCTCTTTAGGGTTCTTAATATGTGGCCAGACCCAAGGTTCTGTGGTCAAAATCTAATAATCTGACTAACTTGTTTTGTGTTATGAAAAGAACCCTGCCTATAAATCCTATTCTGTCATAGCTTGAAAGAAAGCAATTTTTCCTCAATACTTTTGCTGACACAAATTCCCATGAATGATCTAATCTTGCCTCACAGCTTCATGTGGTTCAGGACAGTCAGAGACCCCAGTGGTGGTCTAGCCGAGGAACAAAGCTGGGGGAAGAGTTGAAGAGCTGATTTGCCTCCAAAAGAAGAAAAGCAACCTTTGGTCATATGGAGAGCCTGGGATTGCTCTGAATATAGCAGAGTATACCCAGGCATCTGGCCAGCTAGTTGTTGGCTCAGACCTGATGATTCATGAAGTGATGGATGCTGCCTCGTGGTACTGATTTACACATACTTCCAGTACCATTACTTCTTCTGAGGACCAGTCTTTTCTTGTCTATTGCTTTCAGGCCAAGTAGGAAGTGCTCTCGGTGCCATTCAAATTCATGAAGGTTCTTTCCAAGTATGCTCATACTTCTAGTTTCCTCCTTTTATACTACATTAAACATTATTGTTGGGGCTATATCTGGTGGAGCAGGGGGGACATGAATGTTAAGGATCAAACACAAGGCTTTGCACATACAAGACTTGTGCTTTACCACTTGAATCAATCCCTGGCACCCCTAAAGGTTATTTTTTAAATTTGAGTTCTCAGCTATCTTCCTTCCTTCCTTCCTTCTTTCCTTCCTTCCTTCCTTCCTTCCTTCCTTCCTTCCTTCCTTC
>PVKC010000319.1:0-12969 GCA_004027635.1 Crocidura indochinensis | reverse complement strand
TCAGGCGAGTGCAAGGCAAACACCCATGGGACTTCAAACTGTGACCCTATTTTTTGTTTATTTTTTTGTGGTTTTTGGGTCACACCCGGCAGTGCTCAGGGGTTACTCCTGGCTCCATGCTCAGAAATTGCTCCTGGCAGGCACGGGGGACCATATGGGGCACCGGGATTTGAACCGATGACCTTTTGCATGAAAGGCAAATGCCTTACCTCCATGCTATCTCCCGGGCCCCAAACTGTGACCCTATTTAAAAGCATCTTTGATATAATAATTAAGGATCTTGAGATGAAATAATTTTGGATTTAGTGTGAGTCCTAATTTTGCTACTTTTACAAGAATAGGAGACAATCCAGACATGCAAGGGAGGTTGGCAGCATAAGGATGGAAGAAGAGACTGAATCAGTGTTGCTGCAACCTAAGATATGTCTGCAAGAATGGCTATTTAATTAAAGTTTAAAAATATTTTAAAAAATGCTAGAAGAAGCAGTAACCTACAAGGAAGAATGTTGCTTAGAACCATTATAGGAAGCAAGGCCTTGACTGCTTCCTTGATTTTTGATTTCCATTACACAGAAGTATGTGAGAATACATTTCTATTGTGTTAGGCCACTAAGTTTGTGATAATTTGTTAATGAAAGTCCAAGAAAACTATACAAAATCTTACCATGTGATAGATATTGTTCTGGGTGCTGGAAAAAAAACAATAGCACAAGAAAGTAAAAATAAAACCTACGGTTTTTACACTTTTAAAGTTTTTTTTGTTTTTAAACAAAAAAACTTTAGCTTGTACAACTTAGATAATGTGATTATTATTAGCACTGAATAAAAGAGTCTTTATAATGGCTACAAAGAAATTCCCATTAATTGAAAGTTAGAAAGTCAGAGCTATCATTTACTCACTATTATTTTTTAATTATTCTCCAAAGGTGATGGCAAACCCACATTTTTTTGTGGTATAGGGCTAGAAAGTAAATGTCATGCTTTGATTGTTATATTATAGTTGATCTAGCATATTACAGTTTATGTTTTAAAACTCCTTTAAAATATAAATAACGATTCTCAACTCACTGGGTGTACAAAAGTGTATGGAGCGCGCACACACACATACACACAACAACCCAAATGTTGCTAACACAAGCAAATATTTCTGCCTAGAGCTCAGCTTGCTCCATCTGTGACCCTAGAAGGCACAACTCACATTGGGAGACAAAAGACAGACTCATGATAGAGTCAGCTAACACTTCAAAATATGAAAGAACAGAGCTGATCTGTTCTGAAAAACATAGGGTCAGAAAATAAATACTCTAAAATTAGGAAAAGAAGGTTGAAGTTGATCCAGGTTTTGACAGAAGTTAGACTAGAGGAGAGGGAGAAAGAAAAATTTGGCAAAGATTATGAACATTTTTATGAGCATATATATTGATTTGTATATATAAGGGTACAAATGCATTTATCTATGAATGACACAAAATATATAGTTATCCATTCTCCTATCAAGGTATCACTGGATTCAAAAGGCCATGGTAGAGGCTTTGGAATCCTAAGCATTACAACTCTTGATTCTTTATCATCATTTCCTAAGGTGAATCAGATCCAAAACAGACCAAGCCATGTGGTTTGGGTTAGTAGCCTTCAGTCTGCATTGCAGTCACAGCCAGGAGTGACAGAATGATTCATAAAGAAAGTTAGTATTTCTAAGTGTGGCAGAATTTAATGCATAGAGAATATAGAGACTTTCCATTTTTTTCTATTTACTAAACAAAAATAAACCAATATACTTATCCTTAAAAGTGTGTAGGGATTCAGAAGACAGAATGCTGGCTATCCTATGGCATTAACTGATACACCTCTTCCTGTGGGAGCAAAGAACCATGGATTTTTTTATGTTCCCAACAATGCCTTGCACATTGGAAACAGGCTGATGAATGTCTTCATGGGAGAGTGGAGAGAAAGATGAGTGAAATGAGAATCCTTCTGCTGTTCCCCCAAATTTTGTTCCCAAAATACTAGTCTGTGGGACAGATGGCTCATCCCTCCTTTACTTCTGACCCTCGTGTAATGCGACTCTGCACTTGCACTCTTCCCTTGTTCTGGACCAGAACTTTTGTCCAGAAATGCTAATCAGCTCATCCAGAATGAGAGGGAAAGAGACATGGGAGAACTATATTTCCTAAGAAAGAAAATGTTTGAATGTAACTGTTAAGAATATGAAGAAGTGTAGGGGCCAGAGCAGTGGCGTAAGCCATAAGATGTCTGCCTTGTGTGTGCTAGCTTAGGATGGACCGTATTGGATCCCCCAGCATCCCATTTGCTGCTGCAAGCCAGGAGCAATTTCTGAGCGCATAACCAGGAATAACCCCTGAGCATCATTGGGTGTGACCAAACAAACAAACAAACAAATAAAATATGAAAAAGTGTTAATATGGAAAAATAAGTATTAAAGGGAATTTGAAGCAAAGCAACAATATAAGAGAGACCGATAGATTCTGCAATCTACAAGAATGAGTGGTCAACACATATCTAATGACCATTACTATCCAAAACATACAAAAAACTAACACAACCAAACAAAAAAATAAAAGCCTAATTAATAAATGGGCATAGATTCTGAACAGATATTTTCATACAACAGATTTGTTCTTGGCCAACAGAAACATGAAACAGTGCTCAGAATAACCAATTAAAAGGGAAACACAAGTCAAAATCCTGAAATGCTCCTTCACAGATGTTAGAATAGTAACTACTGAAGATAAGAGATAACTACTTTTGCTAAGTGTAGATTCCTGAGAGAGAAAGTACACTAGGGGTTCATATAGAAAACTATGTGGAGCTTACTTAAGAAGTTAAAAATAGTGAATTAGAAGTGATGTAAGAATAGAGGGGGAGGGTTTCTGGCACTATGCTGAAAATGAAGTAAATATTTTTGCTTTGTCTTTGGACTATACTTGGCAGTGCTCTGAAGTTACTCCTTGCTCTGTGCTCAGAAGTTACTCCTGGCAGGCTCAGGAGACCATATGGGATGCCAGAGATCAAACCCAAGTTGGCTGCATATAAGTCAGGCCCCCAAGTGAAGTAAATTTACGCACCAAAAACATAATCTCCAACCTTATTGTAGATAAGTCATTGAATTTAGTTGCTTCACTAACTATTCAAAAGGGGAATTAAAACTATAACTACTAAAATTGCATTAGATTTTGGGGCTGAAGAAATAATACAGGGGGTAGGGTACTTGCCTTACATATGATGGTCTGGATTCTATCTTCAATTCCACATACAGTTTCCCTGAGTGCTTCCAGGAGTGATTTCTGAGAGCAGAACAGATGTAAACCCTGCGCACCCTCAGGTATGGTCTTTCAAACAAAACAAAAATATTGCAGAATATCCAATAATCTCAATTTTGTAGTTCTATACCCCAGAAATATTGCACTGGTGAAGGGGGTATTCTGTTTATGACTGAAACCCAATTATAATCATGCTTGTAATCATGGTGCTTAAATAAGGATTTTATAAGAAAAAAAACTTTATCTTTGGAACTATCTGCTCTTCTGTGTTCATTGTGGCATTTTCACCCCAAGAACATTCAAGACAGGGATCTAACCAAAGTGTTTATAAACAGATGAATGGATTTGAGAAGCCCTATGATACAATGAGATATTATTAAGCTTTAAGAAAAAATAAACCCTATCATTTGTGACACTTGGGTAAATCTAACAGGCTTCATCTAATTAAAATAAGTCAGACCAAGACAAATAATTTACAATATCATTTATTCACAAAATTGAAGTCTAACCCATAGAAACAGTAGATATGTGGTTAGTAAAGAAGGGTGTGACAGCTGGGGGGGGTGGGAAATTAGGAGGTGGTAAGAGATAACAAAAAAGAGTTAAAAGATAAAATAGCTCTGAGTCTCCAAGGTAAAACATGGGCCATCTTAATAGATAACATTGAATTGAATAATTGAAATTTGCTAAGAAAGTGATAGATTGAGGGCAGGGTAGGGTGGCAATGGAATGTTTGCATCATTTCATACCAGTTTAAAGGGCCCATTTTGAATATTTCTCATTTTTATTTAGTATTAGGACTTTGGTAGCTTGAAGTTGCCTTGTTTGGTTAATTGCCCCATAGAAACTGGGAAAACTCTCCCTTTCTCCTCAGAGTTAAATATTTGCTAGCACACTCAGTGTGCACACTAGGTGTGAGGAAGGACTACGAAATAACAAGGGCCACATTAAAAATAAACTGCTTGATTATCAACTTAAGACTAAATTTTACTTTGAAAACTATTTGGATCTCAACTTTCAAATTATTTGAAGGGATATAAATGGGTTTGCTTTTAATAAAGATTACTTACTGCTGAGGCAGTCTGAAAATAAAATAGACAAAGACTGAGGGTTCAACAAGATAATTTTATCTTACTGGCATTATTTTCAACACATTAATGAAGCAAGATCCAATCAGAATAATAGCATATGATTTTCTATTTCTACTTTATGTATTTATAGATGAGATTTTTAAACTTCATATTTACCATAAATGAGACTAATTTTATTTTGAAGAAATAGATGAAACTTGACTTAGATTATGCTCAAAAAAAAGGCTGAGATAAAGTGAATGACTCTGAAAAGTATTAAGTTTCTTGATTAAACAAACATCTTAGAAGCATCCCAAGGAAAAAACTGAATAAGGTACTTGACTGGAGCATGGTATGGGAATGTCAACATGGGTTAATGAATGAGAGAGGGTGTGTAAACTATTAATCCCACCTGAAGGTTTCCCGAGTCAATGGGAAACTGGATTAAGGTTAATAGACAAGAATAGTGTTAGACACATATTCCCACATTTTTCAATAAAACTAAGAAGAAAGGAATAAAGAAAGGTTGGGGGCCAGGGGCTAACTGGTCTCACATGCACTGGTGGGGAACAGAATAAGGACAGAACTAAATATTCAAGTCAAAGTCAATGATAATAGAATCAAAGGACCTAAATTTTAACAATCTAAACTTAAAAGGGCCTGTTATATAGGCAGGCTAAGAGGCAAAGGGTGGTGGGATAGGATGCACTCTAGGTCCATTGGTGGAGGAAGGTTGACACTGATGGGGGAAGGGCTCTGGATCATTATACACATGAAATTCAACTATGAAGGACTCTGTAGATAACAATTGTTTCAATAAAAGAAAATTACTAAAAAGAGAATAGGGTTAGAAGGAAAGAGAACACTAAACAAATGATAGTTCAGTTTGATTTGTGATAGTCCTGAGGCTCAGTGTATATAATGAAGACCTTACTAGTAGCCAGAAAAGTGAAATGAAGCTAGCCCAATATCTTTATTAAACTTATTCCACCCACTGATAAATTTTGCTATCTATAAGCAGAGAAATAAAATAGTTGGCTGTTTATTTTTCAGATGTTGCTGAAACTTCAGCATATCTAGTATAAAATGTCACGAGAAATTTTAACTACTGGTTGCAAGACATAGAGAATGCAGGAAAGCTTTAATATCTAAAACTCATATAAATAATTAATATTGACTTATGAAAACTTAGGTATTTACTTTTCAAATATTTTATAATCCTTTCATCCTTGAGTTCATCTTCCTGAAATAGATTATCTTATCTGTAGGGTCATGATACTCAATATCACAGCTATATATGCACTTTAGTTACCCTAGATCCTATAATAATTTAGAAATTATTTTCCTAAATAATTTTCTTTCATAGGGTATAAAAAATCTTGGAGTATATTTTTATATATGTAACTGTGCCACAAAGAGGAAACAAACATTTTAATAGTGAGTTGAATTAGCTTTCCTATGCAAAATTGACTTAAAATTGGAAAGAATATGAAGGAAGCAATTGATTTTAGAAAAGTACTTAGTAAATTTTATAGTAGTTGTTAAAATTTACCATATATCATTTTTGCAGGCATACCTGGAAGCAATAAGGGGTCCCTTTTTGCTTTGTTTGCTGGAGTTCCTCCAGATGATTCTGGGGGACCATATGCAGTGATAGGAATCAAAGTGAGTCAAATGCAAGCCAAGCAAGCACCTTAAAGACTGTACTATCTTTTCAGGCCAACTATATTATTTTTTTAAAAGCAGACCCATATTTTAGCTCTCTTTGTAACTATCCCAAACCTGTACTTTGATCTTACCATGCTAATTATAAGTTATACCTACTCTGGATCTCTAAATTCTGTATTAGTCATCATTTTGAAATACTGACTAACATCCTTATTATTGGGTTGGTAATCAAAATAAGCTTGTGTTTTTTTTCTATTTTATCCCTATTTGGAATAAAGCTCTTTCATATAACTTCTGAAATGAAAGTGAATTTAGCTGACAGTAAAAACAGTATTCATTTCTTTTACCACATAGCTCTAGAATCTAGATGAACCCAATGGAACAGTTAGTTGTCTCTTAAATTAAAAATATTTCTGAACTATTCTTCTAATACAGTTACTTATTGCTTACCATGATGCTTGAAGAACAAATAAATTTACATTTAGTCACTTATTAGATTTAGTGCATTCTATTATAAATTCCTCCTTTTTAAAATTTAATTCAGTTCTTTAAGTACCAGGATCACCTCATTTGGCCTGATAGTCATCACTATTATTTTGAACTTTTTAGAACATTTCCAGTCTTGGATACTCATATAAATATATGAGATGGGAGTTAAAATTCTCCTCCAAAAAAGAATACCAGTTGAACCCAGGCCTGACTAATAATTTAGGGCCAGTATTTTTCCCGGGCAGTAGATTGAACTCAGGTCCCCCGGGATCAAAGCTACCTGATCTTGTCAGAACTGACAGAATACTCAGTTAATAGTTATATTTCTGGATACACAGGAGTGCAGCTATTGTAAACAGCAGGCAGAGCTTGGATCAATTAATGGGTAAGGGGTAAGGATATGTGAACTAGACCCATTGATTGTAGTTAATTGGCAGAGTTTGGGAGAAAAAAAAATCCCCAGCTTGAGTTCAACATAGTGAGATAAGCAAGAAAGCAGTCATTCTATTTTGCTTCATGTCTGTGCATTTGTTCTAGTCAAGGAACTGTTCCACAACACTTAAAAAGAATACAATACATTAAAGTTCACTATGGGAAAACTACACAGAACTCCACCATACCTTGTGATTAAAGAAGCTAGTTTGGTGATCCAACCAACACCTGCCATCTACATAACACTTCTGATCATAGGAACTGACTTAGAGAAATGATAAAATGGAGAGCCCAACAGACTGAAGAGGATATGAGAGTAGAAATGAGAAAACTTCAAATTGAAATATCAGAGCTGAAAAACATGGTAGGTGAAATGAAAACTTCACTGGAAAGCCTCACCAGAAGAGTAATAGTGGTTGAGGACAGAATCAGTGATATAGAAGATGAGTGGCATTTTATCTCCATACAAGAGAAGAGGCTGGGAAAAATCGTCAAAGAAAGTGAGCAAGTAACAGCAGAACTCTGGGATAAACTCAATAGTAACAGCACAAGAACCACTGGTGTCCCAGAGACACAGGGAGAAAACCCCAATGAAGAATAAACAGTCAAGGACATTATTACTGAGAAATTCCCAGAACTAAAAAGTGCACGTAACCATATTCTGGATGCCCTAAGAATAACAGTTAAACGAAATCCAAAAGAAAACATCCCCAAACGCATAATAGTCACAATGATGAAAGCGACAGATAGGGATAGAATATGGAAAAAATCATGATCAAAAAGGAAAATTACATACAAAGAGGAATGTTTAAGATTTAAATAGGTGGTGGGAATGTTGCACTGCTGAAGGGTGGTATTCTGTTTATGACTGAAACGCAACTACAATCATGCTGGTAATAATGGTGCTTAAATAAAGATTTTTATATATTAAAAAATAAATTACTTACCTGGATTGTTTTCTCGTCTCAATATTGAGTTGAAACTTTTATTTGGTAAAAAATTATATATATATATATATATATATATATATATATATATATATGCTACCAAAGTGGATATAAAGGTTTAGAAATATTTACATCAGATATAAAGCAAGCAAATCTCAAGGCCTGAAGGTAGTGGTGGGATATAGTAACAAAACTCAATGAAATGAATGCTTTGCTGGGGATACCTCACCCAGCCTGACTTTCATTCAGATTTAAGGAAGGATACGCAACATCACAGATAAACAACAACCCAGAAACTTTCCAGACTCAAAACCAATCTTAAAAGAAGAGCTGAAGGTCTGCTAAGAGCCAAGGCACACCTAACAAACAACAAACTCCTACAATAAAATGACACTTAATCCCATGACAATCATCTTTGTCAACATCAATGGATAAAATGTACCAATTAAGAGACATAAAGTAGCAAAACAGAACAAAATGTTAAATCCCACATTCTCCTGCTTGCTAGAAACATGTGATTAGTAAAAGCAAACACAGACTCAAAGTCAAAGGTTGGAAGACAATCATTCAAACAAACAACCCCCTAAAAAGGCTGGGGTAGCCATACTAATATTAGACAACAGAATTCAAGCTTAAAAAGGTAATAAGAAATAGAAATGAACATTTCTTAATTATCAAGGTATATGTACAACAGGAAGAAATTACACTCCTAAACATATATGAACCCAATGAAAGGCCAGCAAAATATTTTTAAATATTGCTGGTAGATTTTAAGAAAGATATCAATAACAATACAATAATGGGAGAATTCAACCCTCACCTGTCACCACTTGATAGGCAAACCAGGCTGTAACTAAACAAGTTTACACTGGCTCTGAAGGAAGAAATAAAAGAGAGTGGCTTGTCACACAAATATATATATGTATATATATGTCACATAAATATATATATCACATATATATGACAGACCATATACATGGTCACATATATATGTGACAGACTATATACATGGCTCTCCATCCTCCAAAAGATGAACACACATTCTTCTCCAATGTACATGTGAAATTATCCAAAACAGAGAACATACTGGGCCATAAAATATACCTTAATAAATCTAATTAGAAATTAAAAAGGGGGAGATTACTATAGACACTACAGAAATTTAAAGGGTAATCAGAGATTACTTTGAAAAACTCTATGCCAGAAAATAAGAGAACCTGAAATAGGTAAATTCTTGGATTCTTCTATCTTATAACCCCTGAGGTTGAACTAGGATGATCTGGCAAATCTGAAGAGACCTATTACTATTGAGAAAATTAAAAACAAAAGCCCATCCCTGATGTATTCACTAGTTAATTATTTCAGACCTTTCAAAAGGAACTACTACCAATTCTTTTCAGCTTTCTCTAGAAAACTGAAGAAACAGAAACATTCCCAAATAGTTTTTATGAAGCTTACAACACCCTATTATTAAAAGCAGACAGAGATGTCACAAGAAAGAAAACTACAGACCAGTATTTTTGATGAACACAGGTGCAAAGATCCTCAACAAAATCCTAGCAAATAGGATCCAACTGCTCATCAAGAAGGTCATACACCGTGACCCAGTAGGGTTCATTTCATGCAAGGATGGTTTAACATATGCAAGTCAATTAACATATTACATCATAACACCAAAAAAATAAAAACAATATGATCATATCAATAGATGCAAAGAAAGTATTTGACAATGTATAACACTCACTCATGATTAAAAACTCTCAGCATAGTCAGAATGGAAGGAACTTTTCTCAATATGTCAAGGCCATTATGAGAAGACCATGGCAAATATTATATTCAATGGGAGAAAAACCAGAAGCTTTTCCTCTAAGATCTAGTATAAGACAGGTTGCCCCCTCACATCACTTCTATTCAACATAATACTTGAAGTATTAACCATAGCAATTAGGCAAGAAAAGATACCAAGGGCATCCACATAGGAAAGGAAGAAATATATCACTCCTGTTTGCAGATGACATATTATATTTAGAAAATCCTAATACTCTAACAGAAAGCTTCTATAAAATAGATTTGAATTTTAAGGTGGCATAACAAAATTGACACTAAAAATCCAGGTATTTTTTATATACAAATAATGAAGGAGAAGAAAAAAACCAAAAATAACTCCAATCACAATTGTGCCTCAGAAAGTACATTGGAACCAATTTAATTAAAGAGGTGTAGACCTATACAAATAAAACTATAAAACAGTGCTTCAAGAAATAAACGAGGACACAAGGAAATGGAAACATATACCCTGCTCATAGATTAGAAAGATTAGTATCATTAAAATGGTAGTACTTCCAAAAGCATTGTACAGATTTAATGCAGTCCCTCTAAGGATACTGATGTTTCATGGGTCTACCAAACACTCCTGAAATTTATTTGGAAAAATAAATGCCCACGAATAGTTAAAGCAATCCTTGGGAGAAAGAGGAAGGGAAGCATCACTGTCTCCAACTTAAAATTGTACCATCAAGCAATTGGAATAAAGTCAGACCTTCAGATCAATGGAACAGACTTGAGTATTCTAAGACAGACCTCCAGGTTTCTAACCAATTAATCTTTGATAAAGGGGCAACAACTAATACAATATGGAACAAGGAAAGCCCCTTCAACAAGTAGTGCTGGGAAAACAGGTCAATTACATGCCAAAAAGGTGAGCTCAGACATCTCTTTAGCATCACACACAAAGATCAAATAAAATGGATTAAAGATTCTTATATCAGACCTGAAACTAAAGGTACATAAAGAAAAACATAGGTAAAACACTCCATACCATTGAGACTAAAGGCATCTTCAAGGAGGAAGCAAGTGGAAACAGAGATAAACAAAGGGGACTACATTAAACTGAGAAGCTTCTGCAATTCAAGGAAACAGTGGCTAGGATACAAAGGTTATCTATTGAATGGGAGAAACTATGCACTCAAAACTCATCTCATAAAGGTTTTAATATCTAAGATATATAAGATACTGACAGAATTGAACAAGAAAAAGAAACATCTAATTCCATCAAAAATGGGGAGAAGAAACGAACAGACATTTTCTCAAAGAAATACAAATGACCAAAAGGCACATGAAAAAAATGCACCACACCACTAATCATCAGGGAGATGCAAATCAAAACAAAAATGAAATACCTCAGATCACAGATATTTGTACACACCACAAAGAATAAGAACCACCTAGTGCTGGCATGGATTGGGGAATAAAGAAACTCACATTCACTGCTGGTGGGAATGCTATATAGCCCAGCCTTTCTGGAAAACAATATGCATATTCCTCAAAAAACTGGAAATTCAGCTTTCTTTTGATCCAGCAATAACAATCCTAGGGAATACTCTAGGAACACAAAAACAAAATACAAAAGGTCTTCTGCATTAATCACAGCATTATTTACAATAGCCAGAATTTGGAAGCAACCCAGTGCTCCACAACAGATGTGTCTAAAGAAATAGTGGCATATTTACACAATGGAAACTATGCAACTATTAAAAAATAAAGTCATGGATTTTGCTTATACATGGATGGACACGGAGAATATTATTCTGAGTGAAATGAGTCAAAGGGAGGGGGACAAATATAGAATAATCTCACTCATCACTGGAATATAAGGAAATAAAAAATAGTGTGGAGAGGATATTCAGAGACAATAGAGATAAAAATCAGGAGGATCATGCTATGGTAAGTAGCTTGCTACAAAGAGCAGAGAGTGCAGTTAGAGTAAAGAATGTCTAACATGGAAGGGACATTCATGGCACACCTTCATTTGCAGTAATACAAACCACAATGCCACAAAAGGACAAAAAGAGGAAGAGAAAGAGATCTTGAGAGAGAGGGAGAAAGGGAAGAGGAACAAGAGGAGAGAGATAAAAAGAAAGAGATAATTAAAAAATTAAAAAAGCCTGTCCTAGAGGTAGGCAAGAGAGAGTGAGTGGGAAGGAAGAGTTATTATACATTGTATAATAACTTCATGATTGTAACTCAATATGAAAACTTTCTCCGTGTGGAAAAAACTGTATTATCAACAATCTTGTAAGCATGGCCTTTAAATAAAAATATATTAAAATATATAAAAATAATATGAGAAGGAAAATCACATCTCCCTATTATTTTTTTCTGAGATACAGCATATGTTCTTATACACAATATCTTGCATTTAAGAATATGGTCCTTATTTATTTTTAAAATATATTTATTTATTCATTTATTTATTTAAATGCCACGGCTATAAGGTTGTTCTTCACACAGTTATTTTCACAAAGTTGTTTATGATTGAATTAGTTATACAATGTATAACAATTTTCACTAGTGTACATTTCCCACCACCAATGTCCCCAGTTTCCTTCTCACCCTCCCTGATGTCCTCTTCCCTCCCACCCCCCTCCCTCACTTGTTTCTGGGGCAGACATTTTACTTCACTCTCTCTTTTTTGACACTGTTTTGTATTGCTGTTAACGAAGGGGTGCCATGCATGTTACTTTATCCTTTTTCAACACTATTCTTGTCCAGAGTGATCAGTTGCAACTATCACTTTCATATTAGACACTTCTCTACTCTAATTGTACTCTCCACTATTTGTAGCAAGCTTCCTACCATAGACTGGTCCTCCTAAGGATTCTGATTCTTTTGCCAGAGCTCTGCCTGTAGTTAGAAGTCACAGGAAGGGCGACTCTGTGTGCTCTGATTCTCAGGACAGAAATAAGCTTTAAAAATCAAATGCCTACTGTAAAAGATCTGTAATTCACTTTGGCCACAATAAAAATTATTGAAAGAAAAGAAAAAAAAGACAAATGAAAAATATTGGCATATGTATAAACACATGAAACATGCAATGTAGTAAAAATAACAATAACCATTAAAGTTCTCTTTCTCCACAGACCAACAAAAAAAAAATCAAATGCCATCCATTTACCTGTCTTTCCTTTAGAAAAATTCACTTCTAACTTGGTCAACAAAAGGAAATGAAGTGAATATATATATTTGCACCATATATCCAATCTCATGGTTTGTGGAATTGACAGAAACAATGCTTTTCATGAT
>PVKC010000318.1:37739-73288 GCA_004027635.1 Crocidura indochinensis | reverse complement strand
TCCTTCCTTCCTTCCTTCCTTCCTTCCTTCCTTCCTTTCTTCCTTCCTTTCTTTCTTTTCTTCCTTCCTTTCTTTCTTTCTTCCTTCCTTCCTTCCTTTCCTTTTTTCCTTCTTTCTTTCTTTCTTTCCTTCTTTCTTTCTTTCTTTCTTTCATTCTTTCTTTCTTTCTTTCTTTCTTTCTTTCTTTCTTTCTTTCTTTCTTTCTTTCTTTCTTTCTTTCTTTCTTTCTTTCTCTCTTTCTTTCTTTCTTTCTTCCTTTCTTTTTCTTCCCTCCTGCATTGGCAAAGAAAATATTGGGGTCATTCGAAAAGGGAATCCCCTTGATCTAAAAGATACAGGGTTTCTCCACCCTTGGAATATATTGTCATGGGATTTTCTATAGGCTCCTTTCAAGTTAATTTACTCTCCCCTTGGTGCTTTTGTGGTGTATGGGAGACTTTTGCTCCGATCTGTATGATAAAATCAGACCTCGATATCTAGAGATCTCAGTCTCTGCACAGGTCAAGGAGGGGGACTTATGATGAAGTCTTTCTTCGTGACTTTAGGTGTTCTGTTTCCTCAGTGTCATTTTAATCTGTCTTCTGTGTTTGGTGGCTTTGGCCCTTGTGCTGAACCTCGAATGGAGTATGGAATATCATCTTTAGTTATGCTTCCAGAAAAGACATTTAGTTGCATTTGCCTCAGTCAGGTCTCTGGAATTAGAGATTATGATTGCTTTGGAGGTCGTACAACAAACCCTGGACTAGGGCTTTCTTGTCCGGTCATGGTTCTATCAGTCAGTCATCTGTAGATCACGTTCTTGGCTTTTGCACAGCCTAAAGTGTGACAAGTCTTCTAATTTTGTCTTATCATTAGGTGGTGAGGTAGGATAACCTGTGGTTATGTTCATTTGTTCCCAATTTCCTCGTTGTCAGGATATCATATTAGAGCTGGCACATGTTGCTGTTCGAGCAGTTTTCAGGTTGTCACGGATGGGAATTGGTTCCTGTAGCTGTTCTGAATAACTGTGTCATTTCTATGTCTGGGATTCAGGGTTCAAGGCTGGACAGTCGGTGTCTAATCTCCTGGAGTAAAGATGGGTCCACATGACATATTTTCAAGGTGGGAGATGCCCCTGTATTGTAAATAAGTGTGAGTTCTTATCTCTAGTAGATAAGAGCTTGTTTATATACGTGAGCTTTCCTGCCTTTGCAGGAAGAAATGGTTCTTCATGTTACTGCCATTGTATTTGGGGTGAAAGAGAAAAGCAGAGAAACAAGTCACTCACCCCAAAATGATGAAAATAAAAATAAAAATATATTTGCTCACATATGTATAAAGAAAAATGATTTTAAAAAAAGAAATAAAAAATAAATAAAGAGGTAGTGTTATGCAGGTCTTATACTTATGATGGAAGTATAGGTTTCCTCATTGACTTTTGAGATTTTTCTTGTGATGTGTGGGTTCCCAGGCGCCTTTTCACCCCACACCTTGCCCTTCTTGAGATTGGTAAAGGTTTTGCAGCAGGGGGATCTTGGGTAGAGTTTTTGCATTGGGAGTCCTTTTAGGGCTAAGACAAGTATCCAGCAACAGTCCATGTTAGGAAGAGTTGGTAGGGAGGGCTATACAAAATGGATAAGCAGGGTGTTGGTTGTCTTTTCCTGCTGGGTACGAGGTGTGGGTTGACTGGGTGTTCCTTCGTTTGGGTGGTGGGTACTGGTTCGTAGGGATAAGAGGTCAGTCTTGATACCTAATAGATTAAGAACTGAGGGTGAAGAGTTTTAATAAGGTGGAAAATGTGGATGGGATTGAGGGGTAAAGGGATAGTTGGATTCCTAGAAGGGTGAAAGGGGAAAGTATATGAAGGGGTAGAAAAGAAGAAAAGAGAAAATAAGATTAAATAGAAAGAGAAAAGAAAAAAAGAAGTTGTGAGAAGAGAGGAGAGAAGAATGTGGGCATTTTATTTTGCTTGAATGTGTTCGATGAAGGTCATGCAGTATAAGTCTGTAGGTCACAGTTGCTGCTTCAGTGATCTGGCTGGTCAGATGATTCAGGTCCTAAAAGAAGGTATAACCTTAAACTAGGTTAGTTTTACAAAGATTTCTTTCTACAGAATTTTGGGCTTTAATTCTTAATTATGATAAGCATGTTTCTTCTGCTTGTTACAGGGATCACTTCCTCAAGTGGTTGATAGTCAGCTATATATAGGCATGTACCCTATTTACTGCAGTATCTTTCCAGACCTTGGGGTAATATAAATCTAAAATTTATATTAAAGAAGAGAGACAATGTTCAAATAGTATGTAATTTTAGGTAATGATATTATATTGTCGTTTTTGTTTCTGGGCCACATTGAGCAATGCTCAGGGGTTACTCCTGGCTATGCATTCATAAATCACTCCTGGCTTGGGGGACCATATGGGATTCTGGGGTATCAAATTGTGTTCCATCCCAGGTTGACATATGCAAGGCAGATGTCCTACCACTTGCACCACCACTCTGGCCCCAGGTAATGATAATATTTATTAAGAAAAAGACTTTTATCCTAAAGTTAATATAAACAGGAAGGGAAGAGGGCATAGGGTATGGTGAGAGGGAAACTGGGATATTGGTGGTTGGGAAATGTGCACCAGTATGGTTTGTGTACATTGTATAATTGTAACCTAATCATTAACAACTTGATCTTTGAAAAATAGCCGCTGTGTTATGAACAACTTTGCAACCAGTGTTTAAAATTAATAAATAATATATATATTTATTTTATTATTTGTTTTTTGGGGTCACACCCAGTGGTGCTCAGGGGTTACTCCTGACTCTGTGCTCAGAAATTGTTTTTATCCAGGTACAGGGGACCACATAGGATGCCAGGATTCTAACCATTGTTCATCCTGGACTGGCTACATACAAGGCAAATGCCCTACCACTGTGATATCTTTCTGGCCCCTTAAAAAACTTCTTAAAAAAAGATAATAAGCAAGGGCTGGAAAAGTGCCAATGATAGAAGGAAATGATAATATAACATCAATGGGTTTGTACTTTGGTGAACAAATAAAAATGTAATTTATATATTCCTCAAGATGAAATAATACCATTTATCCTTATGATATTTACACAAAAAGAACAAAAATATTTCAGAGATATTACACTCCTTGTTTATTGTAGTATTATTTATAGTAACAAATTCTTATTAACAGATAATTAGTTTGAAAATATGAATTATATACACAATAGAATACATACTACTCAGCTATAAAAAGTTACCATTACAACATGGATGGAGCTAGAAGGTATTATGCTTAGCTAAATAGTAAGATGAAAGATAGGCTTAATATAAATTAACTATATAGAGCAAATAAATAAATAAATTTAAAAACAAAAAATACTTATTTTATAAGACCAAATTAGTGTTTACAAAATGTTAAGGGAGGTGGCTGGTCATAAATTGTAATCAATTATGGTAGAATATATAGAAAGATCAAATATATGGAAATATATGCAGAAAGATAGGAGCTCCCGCGGACAGGCAGGTGAGCATGCCCCCCTCCTCCCTCCCACCCAGAACTGCGGAGTGGTCACCTAGGACCCCGCAAACCGACAAGTGAGAGTCATCCTCTCTTTCCTCCCTCCCAGAACCAGAGAGTGCACGCACCTGAGCACTCTGAGCATGGTTGCCACCTCCCCGGGACTTGCGAACAGGCAATACAGACGAGCGAAGGTCTGCTCCCATCCCATGACTCCATGTGCATGCCTCCCCACCTGGAGACTGTGGGCACACTTAAAGATAGCTTGCCCTTGTGAACCCTGAATTGGAGCTTGGACCCTAAGTGGCAGAGGGTAGTTGTCAGCCCTTCTAGAAGGGGCAAAAGCTCCATTGACTCCTAGGTATGGGAGGAGTAGAGGGAGTTAGGTTCAACAGCGCCCTCATCCATTGTGGCCAGGAGTGGAACTGCACTGGCTGGTAGGTAGAGGGAGAGAGTACTTGAGGCTGCACTTACACTGGAAGACGTGAGAGAGGACAAACCTCAGTGACCTCACCCAATGCAAAAGCGAGCTGAAATCTGAAGAAACTGCACTCGAAGCCAAAGCAATAAATGAAAAGAAATATGGGTAAATTAAGGAAGATTTCAACACCAGCAGACCTGGAGAGAAATCCTAACCAATTCCCAAGCCCACCAAAATGCACAGACCCAACAGAGGAAAGGTTAAAAGAAGCCATGAGTAAGGAAATGCAAGGCATGGTGAAAAAAATGAGAGAGCACAACAAATCCATGGAGGAACAAATAAGCTAACTTAAAGAAAACATGCTACAAGACATGAGAGATACCATACAAAGGTAATTAAAGGATAAAAAAAGACTAGTAAAAAGCCACACAAGCAGAATCACACAGTTGGGGAAACACATAGAAGAACTCCAAGAAAAACTGCAAGTAAAAAACAACCAAGAAGCCAAGAAGGAAATAAAGGGCAAGGTACTGGAAGAAAAAGTCCAATATTTACTGAACAAAGACAAAAGAAATAATTTAAGAATTGTAGGTATACCAGAAGGAGAGGAAATAGGGAAAGGGGAAGAACAAGTAGTCAGGGAAATAATAGTGGAAAATTTTCCCACACTCTGGAAAGCTCAGTGCAAATCCAGGAAGTGAAGAGAGTCCCTAATAAAGTAGAGCCTAATAAACCAACACCAAGACATATAGTGATCCAAATGCAAAAAACAAAAACAAAAACAAAAACAAAGAGAAAGATGAACTTCTCAAAGCAATAAGGGAGAAAAAACTCAAGTACAAAGGAAGAGACATAAGAATCACACCAGATCTCCCATTTGAAATAATTCAAACAAGAAGACAGTGGAATAACATATTTAAACGACTGAACGAAAAAAACTTTCAACCTAGGGTCCAATACCCAGCAAAACTCTCATTCATATGGGAGGGAAGATTAAAAACATTCTCAAACAAAAACGAACTTACTTTATTTGTGCAAACAAAGCCAATCCTAAAAGAGCTACGCAGAGACGAATTACACAAGCCAAACCCTCGGTTCTAACAGCATCCACCCTACACAACACAACTGCACAACAGTCCTCTATGTCAATAATCTCCCTAAATATTAACAAACTAAACTCTCCCATTAAGAGACACATAATAGAGAACTGGATTAGAAAACATAAGCAGGACTTCTGCTGCCTGTAAGAAACACACCTACAACTATAGGACAAGGCTTAGAATATAAGGATGGACATTAATTACTAAGTAAAACAAAAAAGAGCAGAGAAAGCCATTCTTATATCAAACCAAATACCATTCAACCTCAAGAAAGTGATCAGGAACAAAGAGGGGTCACAACTTACTGACCAGGGAAAAATAGACCAAGAAGTACTAACTCTGGTCAATATTTATGCACCTAATGTAGAGCCAGCAAAGTATATAAGACAACTGCTGGCAATGCTGGAGAAACACGTGAAGGGAAATGTGATAATAGTAAGAGATCTCGATACCCCACTATCTCCACTGGACACATCCACCAAACAGAAAAACAGCAAAGAAATAAGATCCCTAAATGAAAAAGTAGAAGATCTAGGGCTGGACTTATAAAGGACCCTCCATACTCAGAAAGCAGAATACACATTCTTCTCAAGCCCACATGGAACTTTCTCCAGAATAGACCATGTATAAGGATACAAACCTAACCTACGTAAGACCACAAGTATAAAGATCATTAGAAGCACCCTATCAGATCACTATGCAACACAGGTCAAAATAGACTGAAAGAAGAAGCAATGGAGAAAAACTAGTACCTGGAGATTAAACAACATGCTGCTCAGCAACAGCTGGATCAAAGAGCAACTCAAGGAAGAAATAAAAAGATTCCTTGAGACCAACAATAATAAAGAGACAACTTGTCAAAACTTGTGGGACACAGCAAAAGCAGTAATTAGGGGGAAACACATAGCAATACATGCCTATGTCAAGAAAGAGGAAAATGACAAAATCAACTGTTTAAAGGATCATCTCAAGGAATTGGAACAACAGCAGCAAAGAAACCCAACCACAATCAGAGGCAAGAAATAATAAAAACCAGAGCAGAAATAAACAACATAGAAACTAAGAAAACATACAAAAAATCAATGAGACCAGGAGTTGGTTTTTGAAAAAAGAAACAATATAGACAAACCACTGGCAAAACTCACCCAAAAAAGAGGGAAACACAAAATTAATAGGATCACAAATGACAGGGGAGAGATTACAACAGAACCACAAGAAACACAACATATCATGAGATCATATTATGAACAACTATACTCAACTAGACTTGAGAACCCAGTAGGAATAGACTGATTCCTGGAAAAATGCCATCTTCCGACACTGGAAAAGGAAGACATAGAAAGCCTAAACAGAACAATTGCTTCAGAAGAAATTGAAGAAGTAATTAAGAAACTCCATAAAAAAGAAAAGAAACTCCCTAAGAACAAAAGTCTAGGCCCAGATGGATTTACAGGAGTATTCAATCAAACATTCTGGGCAGACTTACTACCACTTTTCCATAGACTCTTCCAAACCATTGGAAAAAAGGAACCCTCCCTAATTCCTTCTATGAAGCTAATATCACACTCATTACCAAAGATGGCAAAGACACCACCAAGAAAAAAAACTACAGACCAATCTTACTAATGAACATAGATGCAAAGATACTCAACAAAATCTTAGCAAACTGAATCCAGCACTTCATCAAAAAGATCATACACCATGACAAAGTGGGTTTTATCCCAGGAATGCAAGGTTGGTTCAACACACACAAATCAATCAACATCATACATCACATCAACAACAAGAAAGACAAAAATCACATAATCATATTAATTGATGCAGAGAAGGCATTTGACAAAATCCAACACCCTTTCATGTTGAAGACACACAGCAAAATAGGGTTAGAAGGAACCTTCCTCAAGATAGCTACAGCTATCAATGAAAATCCCACAGCCAACATTATCCATAATGGTGAAAACTTAGAAGCATTTCCACTAAGGTCAGGAACTAGGCAAGGCTGTTCACTCTCTCCACTCTAATTCAATTTAACATTAGAAGTCTTAGTAATAGCAATCCGACTGAGAAGAAAATCAAAGGAATCCAAATTGGGAAAGAAGAACTCAAACTGTTTCTATTTGCAGATAATATGATGATATATATCGAAAATCCTAAAGAATCCACAGTACAACTCCTAGAAATAATTAACCAATACAGCAAAATGGCTGCATACAGAGTCAATACACAAAAGACAGCAGCGTTTCTCTATACAAATAATGAAGTTGAGGAAAGAGAGATTAAAAGTACAATTCCATTTAAAATAGTGTCAAAAAATATAAAGTACCTAGGAATCAACCTTACATGGGAAGTGAAGGACCTATACCAGGGAAACCTCAAAACACTTCAGAAAGAAATTGAGGAGGATCTAAAGAAATGAAAGAACATCCCATGTTCATGGGTAGGTAGAATTAACGTAGTCAAAATAACTATCCTAACCAAACTACTATATAGATTTAATGCCATCCCTATTCAAATTCAGACATCATTCTTTAAAGGATTAGAACAATCAATCATAAAGTTCATCTGGAACCAAAAAGTACCAGGAAGCCAAAAACATACTGAAAAACAAGAAACTGGGTGGCATCTCTTTACCTAACCTGAAACTATACTATAAAGCCATAGTGATCAAAACAGCATGGTACTGGAACAAAGACAGGACCTCAGACCAGTGGGTAAGAACAGAATTCCCGCACATAAACCCCAGATAGACAGCCAAATAATATTTGAAAAAAGAGCCAAGAATTTGAAATGGAATAAAGAAATTCTCTTCAACAAATGGTGTTGTTACAACTGGAAAACCACAAGTAAGAAATTGAAAATTGACCCATGCATTACTACTTATACAAAAGTCAACTCAAAATGTATCAAAAAAACTTGAAATCAGGCCCGAATCTATAATGCGTATTGAGAATAAAATCGGCAGAACATTCAAAGATCTATATATCAAAATGGTCTTCCAGGATGGAAGGCAATGGAAATAACTTTAGCGTCAATCATAAACAAATGGGACTACATCAAACTAAAAAGTTTCTGCATGGTAAAAGAAACCCTACTTAACACAAGAAGACAGTTAATTGAATGGGAAAAAAATCTTTTCACTCAACACATCAGATAAAGGGTTGATATCTATAATATACAAAGTACTCAGAATGCTGAGTCCCCCCAAACCAGAAAAAGACATAAAAATGGAGAGATAAAATGAATAGAACTTCTCTAAGAAAGACAGAAGGATGGCTAACAAGCACATGAAAATATGCTCGCCTTCACTAATCATTAGGGAAATCCAAATCAAGACAACAATGAGGTACCATCTCACACCAGTGAGAATGGCTCACATCAATAATGTGATAATAATGTTGGCAGAGATGCAATATGAAAGGCTTTCTCATCTGTCCCCTAGTCCAAGACCCATGGAGAACAGTCTGGAGTGTGCTCAAAGAACTCAGAATTGAGCTGCCATTTGACCCAGCAATTGCTCTCCTTGGTATCTACCCCCAAGTTGGAAGGACATTCATTCCAAAGTATGTGTGGACCCCACTATTTATCTCAGCACTCAGTATAATAGCTAAGTCTTGGAACCAACTTCGATATCCAATAACAGATGGATGTATCATTAAGATGTGGTATCTATATACAATGGAATACTACATGGCAGTCAGAAATGATACAATCACAAACTTTGCAGCAACTTAGATGGATCTAGAACATATTATGTATAATGAAGCAAGCCAGAAGAGAAAAGATAAATACAGAATGATAGCACTATTCTGAAGCACCTAGAACATACACTTAATATACACCTAATACTCAACAATCAAATAACAGAGTTTAAGAGGGTATAAACTCCAAACACTGTAACAATCAACATATACCGGGGAGCAGTACACAAAACACAGGAAAGAGTAAAAACACAAACTCTTGACTACACATATCACAATGAAACCAGCAACAGCAGAAATAGCAGCATAGAGAGAACAGGTACGTAATCAGCCTTCTACTACAAAGGTCCACAATAATCTTTTAGGGATTTTATGCAGGATTACAGGTAAAGAATATCATGGGAAATCACTAACTCCAATGGAAGCATCTCATAACAATAGGATTAAGTGCCTTAATCTTACTATATGTAAAATAACCTTTCAGCTTTTCTGTCCACAGGCATTCTTGGATACGAAGGGTGGACAAACTAAGATGGCACCTCTGGGATCAGCCACACGAGATTTCATACACAGCATGCATTACGAGAATGTCCTGATAAAACTCTTTAACATACACTTTAGCTCTAGGTTATACCTTCTTTTAGGACTTGAAGCATGAGACCAGCCAGAACACTGAAGTAGCAACTGTGACCTACAGATTTATACTACAACCTCTACTCATCCAACACAGCCAAGCAAACTAACATTCCCTTGCTTTTTTCTCCTCTTCCCACTGCTTTTTAAAATTTATTTTCTCTTTTTTCCTGCCCCTTCCATATACTTTCCCCTCCCCCCTTTTTTTGAAATTTGACTATCCCTTCACCCCTCAATCACATTCAGATCTCCCACCTTACTAAATAAAACTCCACCCTCAGTTCTTAATCTATTAGGCATCAAGACTGACCTCCTACCCCATCGAACCAGTACCCACCACCCAAATGAAGGGATACCCAGTCAAACAACACCTCGTCCCTGGCAAAAAAAAGCAACTGACTCCCCTGCTGACTCATGCTGCGTGGTCCTTCTTACCAACTCCTCCTAATGTGAACTGTTACTTAAAAACGGACTTAGCTCTGAAAGGATCCCCAAGGCAAGAACTCTTCCCAAAACACCCCTGTCTCAAATTTTTTGCCAATCTCAAGAAGGTCAGTATGTGAGATGAAAGGGTGCCAGGGAACCCACACACCACAAGAAAATCTCAAAAGACAATGGAAATACCTACATTCCCATCATAAGTACAAATCCTGTATTACACTACCTCTTTAACAGCTTTGCTCCAAATGTAAGGTAGTCTCTTGCATCACTTTTTTCCTGTAATTACTTTTTATTTCATTTTTAAATCTTTTCTCTTTATATATATGTGAACACATGTATTTTTATTTCTATTTTTATCTTTTTTGCGGGCGTGACCTGTTTCTATTTTCTTCTCTTTCCACCCCCAAATGCGCCAGCAGTATAATCTAGCACCATTTCTCCCTGCAAAGGCACACTAAATAAAAGGGAAAATCTTATACAAAAACGAGCTCTTATCTACTAGGGATAATAACTCATACTTCTTTACAATACAAGGGCATCTCCCACCTTGAAAATATGTCACGTGGACCCAACTTAGACCCCAGGTGATTAGACACCAATCATTCAGCCTTGAATCCTGGATCCCAGACATAGAAATGACACAGTTCTTCACAGTAGCTACAGGAAACAAATCCCATCCAGGACATCCTTAACACTGCTTGGACTCCAACAAGAGACAGCCCTAATATGATATCTTGACAACAAGGAAATTGAGAACAACGTGACCTAAGGGCATGTTATTCTACTGCCCCAGCTAACGATAAGACAAAATCAGAAAACTTGTTACCCTTTGGTCTGTACAAAAGCCAAGATCGCGATCTACATATGACTGACTGATACAACCATGACCGGGCAGTATGTATCCTGAGACCAATAAAAAAAAAATAACCTAGTCTAGGGTTTAATATACGACCTGCACAACATCCATGATATCTAATTCCAGAGGTCTGATGGAGATAATAGCAACCGAATGGGTCTTCTGGTAACATAACGAAAGAGGCGACCCAGATACCATCCTAGTATCAGTGCAAAGACCAAGACCACCAACCACAGAAGACGGATTAAAATGACACTGAGGGAACAGAACTTCTAGAACCACAAAGACTTCATCATAAGTTCCACTCTTTGACCTGTGCAGATACTCTAGATACAGAGGTCTGACTTTATCACACAAGACGGAACAGAAGTCTTCCATACACCACAAAAGCACCAAGGGGAGAGTAACTGATCCTGAAAGGAGTCTAAAGCTGAGTCCATGACAGTATACTTCAAGGAGAGAGAAACTCTGTAGCTCTTAGGCCAAGGGAATTCCTTTTCAAATGACCCCAATATTTACTGTGCCTGTGCAGCAGGGGGGAAAAAAGGCAAAAAAGCACAAAACATTTATTTTATTTTATTATTATAACTTTTTATATATTTAATTATCTAATATTTGTCTATCTCTTTTTTCTAGTGTGGTTAATGGAGCTGTCTCATTTTTATTTATTTTATTTTATTTTTCTTCTTTTCTCTTCTTTTATGCACCAAAAGATGTTTTTCATCTCAAGACCATGGCTTTTATGTTGTCCTTATCTTTATTGTTGGAGTGCTCACTGGATTTTTATTTGCCACTTCTTTTTCGCACTACTGTGGTGTAGAAGGACTCCTCCCATTTTCAGTGTATTTGACTTCCACACCAGTTTATTACTTTTCTTTTCTTCAAAGAAAACCACACAACTTGAACTATCTAATCCCGCCTCCTAATTAGAGGGGGACATAAGGGAGGTACCAAGACCAAACAGGTATAAGATCACTAAGTAGTAAGCTAGGCACAGAGGGGACCACTCATCCAAGCAGCCCGGGGATGAGGGTGTAGGATATGGGAAGCAGGATGGGAATGGAGGTGGAGGAAGGACAATTCAGTGATGGGAGTTCCCCTGATTTTATGTTAATATGTATCTAAAATATTATTGTCAATGATATGTAAGCTACAATGATTAAAATAAAAATTATAAAAAAAAAGAATACACTAGAATTGAATACAGAAAAGAAATTTGTTAGGAAGAAGAGACTAAACATTTCTGTTAAACATGGGATGACTATGCACAAATGTGTATCTGATTAGTTAGATTATAGTAGTACTAGATTAATAGCACCTCATTTTTGTAACTCCATGCCAGTGAATTAGAACAATTTGTATAAATATTTTACAAATTAGTCATTGTTTGCAACATCTTAATACAAGAACGAAATAGAAAAATGAAAACTGCCTAAAAGAAAAAAATGCAAATCAAATTTTGATATTTTTCTCAGATGAAAATATCTATAAAATATTTATACCAAGTACAATTATTCATAGTAAAAAGGTAATATAGTTGTAATACTAGATCTACAGGCAAGGTTTTTTTTTTTTTTTTTTTTTTTTGGTTTTCAAGACACCCGTTTGATGCTCAGGGGTTACTCCTACCAAAGCACTCAGAAATTGCCCCTAGGTTGGGGGAGACCTTATGGGACACTGGGGGATCAAACCACGGTCCTTCCTTGGCTAGCATTTGCAAGGCATATGCTTTACCTCTAGTGCCACCTCCGTGGCCCCAACAAGCAAGTTTTATTGGTTTATTTAATGTCTTAAATATTGTCAAAAAGTTTAATAAACAAGTTCTGTTTCCCATTTTTATTTCATTCTGGAATAAATAATATTGTATTTAAGATATTTTTCTTAAATATATTTATGCATTTTTATATTAATATCTTTATTTCTATACATTTTGCCTTTTACATTAATATAACTAATACTCTAAATATGTATTCTCTTATAGCCTAAAAACCATAGAATTTATTTTTATATGTTTTAATCTATTTTGTTTTACTCCACACCCAGTGTTGTTCAAATGTTATTCCTGGCTATGCTCTCAGAAATCGCTCTTGACTAAGAGAACAATATGGGAAGTCAAGGATCAAGCCCAGGTCTATCCTGCATCAGCCACATGTAAGGCAAATGCCCTACCTTTGTGCTATAGATTCAGCCCCCATAGAATCTTTTTGTAATGTTGGTAATATGTGTATATTAAAAAACTTCTACTTATATTTGAGGAAATAAATTAAGAAAAAATTTTTTTGGTTTTTGGGTCTCACCCGGCAGCACTCAGGGGTTACTCCTGGCTCTCTGCTCAGAAATCGCTCCTGGGAGGAACAGGGAACCATATGGGATGTCGGGATTCAAACCACTGTCCTTCTGTAGGCAGGGTTAGCGCCTTACCTCCATGCTATCTCTCTAGCCCCAATAAAATTTTATGTGTTTTTTGACCATAAATAATTCAAAGATTTGAATTTTCCAGCTTAGGCAGGAAATGTTATCATAAGTATAAAGAATAACCCAGAACAATAAAAAGATAACTGTTTTTTTTTTTGGTTTTTGGGTCACACCCGGCAGTGCTCAGGGGTCACTTCTGGCTCCATGCTCAGAAATTGGTCCTGGCAGGCACGGGGGACCATATGGGGCACCGGGATTCAAACCAATGACCTTTTGCATGAAAGGTAAACGCCTTACCTCCATGCTATCTCCCAGGCCCCCAAAAAAGATAACTGTTTAAGAAAAAAAACTAATTGTAAAGTAATATAAGTCCAATTATTGGCTTTCACCAACATAATTAATGAAATAGGTCAATCAATTATTTTAAATAATTTGAAAAATTTCTTTGTTAAAAATGCATTTTGGTTACAAATTCACACTAGTATATTCATAGCAAATATATAACACCTGTAACATGCTGAGATAAAGCATGTTGTAATCAGTTGACTTAGTAAAATTACTATAACAAAACTATTAGCCACTGAATTTAATCATGCCAAGTCTGGGATTTGGCATCATAACAGTAGTTCAGCTGCCAAAACTGTCACAGTGGGTAGAAAATTATCAGTTCTTTTTAATAAGCATGTGTATAGTTATTCTATTAATTAGGAGAAAAGAGAGAAAATGGAGAAAGGAAAAGAGCAAATTATGAATATTGTATTCATTTTCACAGGTGGCATAGCTCATAGTTGACTTGAGGATTTTGCTGTATATCTTCCTCCCAATGATATCAATGTAGTTACTGTCTTGAATGCAAGAAATAAATATTGATATAGTTTTTATAATTATACTAATAAATTGTAGCAATTAGGAAGAGAATGATGTGATACAATCATTTGAAAGGTCACAAATTATGTTATGCTAAAAAGAGTAAGTTGCTAACTTCTTTTTCTAAATTCTAAAGTGATACAGAGTTAATAGTATCAGCAATTTCATTTTCTGACAAGACTGTAATGTATAACAATTGATCACATTATCAAATGTCTCTGAAATATTTAATTCCCTTATAGTTCAATCTTTAACAACCCCCGGTGTTCACATCATCAAATCTCAAAATAGAAATATTGCATCAGGTTTCTTTTTGTTTAATAAATTTTTATTAATATCTTTATTTAAACACCTTAATTACAAATATGATTGAAGTTGGATTTCAGTCATGTAAAATGCCCCCCTTCACCAGTGCAACATTCTCATCACCAATATCCCAAATCTCCTTCCTCCCCACCCCAACCGCCATTTGTACTCGAAACAGACTTTCTCCTTCTCTCATTCAATCACATTGTTATGATAGTTGTCAGTGTAGTTATTTCTCTAACTGCACACACCACCCTTTGTGGCAAGCTTCATATCCAAAGTGTACAAGTTATCGAGAGAACTTTACAAGAAAAAAATAATCTAATCCCATCAAAAAATGAGAAGAAATTAACAGGCACTTTGACAAAGAATAAATACAAATAGCCAAACGACACATGAAAAAATGCTCCACATCACTAATCATCAGGAAGATGCAAATCAAAACAATTATGAGGTACCATCTCATGCCACAGAGATTGGCACACATCACAACTAATGAGAACAAGCAGTGCTGACAGGGATGTGGAGAGAAAGGAACACTTATTCACTGCTGGTGAAAATGCTATCTAGTCCAACCTATATGGAAAGCGATATGGAGATTCCTTCAAAACCTGGCTTCCATAAGATTCATTTATACAACTCCTAGGGATATACCCTAATAACACAAAAATACAATAAAATACCCTTCCTCACACCTATATTCATTGCAGTGCTATTTACAATAGCCAGACTCTGAAAACAACTACGATGCCCTTCAACAGATGAATGGCTAAAAAAAACCTGTGGTACATATACACAATGGGATATTATTCAGCAGTCAGGAGAGATGAAGTCATGAAATTTTCCAATAAATGGAAGTACATGTTATCTCTTATCCTGAGTAAAATAAGTCAAAGGGAGATAGGTTCAGAATAGTCTCACTCATCTATGGGTTTTAAGAAAAATAAAAGACATTTTTACAATACTTCTCAGAGACAAAAAGAGAGGAGGACTGGAAGGTCCAGCTTATGACCTGAAACTCACCACGAAGAGTGATGAGTGCAGTTAGAGAAATTACTACACTGAGAACTATCATAACAATGTGAATGAAGGAAGGAAGGAGAAAGCCTGTCTTGAGTACAGGTGGGGAGGAGGGAGATTTTGGACATTGGTGATGGGAATGTTGCACTGGTGAGGGGTTTGTTCTTTACATGACTAACCCCCAAGTACAATCATATTTGTAACCAAGGTGTTTAAATAAAGATATTAATTTTAAAAAAGAAATGATCTAGAATTTACAGCAAAAAAAGAATGATTGTAAGAAGAAGTTTTGGATAAGGCCAATACCTAGAGATTTAACAACATCCTCAACAGCATCTGGTCAAGGAAGAAATCAAGTATAAAATAAAAAGATTTTTTGAGACAAATGATAATGAAGAAACAGACTGTTAAAATCTTTGTGACATAGCAAAATCAGTAATTAGGGGGAAACTCATAACTATACAGGCATATATTAGGAAAGAGGAAAAAGACAAAATTATCATCTGAAAAGTACACCTTAATGAACTGGAAAAACAGAGAAGCAGAGCAGACTACTTGGGCCTTATGTCTGCTCTCCTGCAGATCTTCCTTGGGATCCTTTCTGATAAATCGTCTTCTTCAGAGATTAATATTCCCGCCCAAAGACAGTGGAATTAGCTGATTTCTGCTGTGTGTCAGAAGCACGGCAGAAAACTTAGGCCTATTCTCTGCCCTCCTGCTGCCTGAGATCTTGATCCTCTTTAGCATTCCTCCTGGAAGGCTCGTCTTCTTCAAAGGTGAGCCGTCCCACACACAAAAGGTGGAGCCAGGGAGGAGTGGCTGCTCCACTTTGCTTTGTGGCCATGAATATCTTCTAACCAATGAATGCCATCACAAAATGTAGAAAAAAAGCACAAAACAAGCTTACAATGGGTAAATAATGCAGACCAACACAGGCATAGACAATGAAGATGGCAACTCTGATGACCCAAAATGGCCAACTACCTAGTTAGTCTTTCAGATACGGAGTTTAGAGAAGAAATATGGAGGATGTTCACAGAGTTCAAAGAAAGCATAGATCAAATTAAACAAAACACTAATAGAATCAAGAGTATATGAAGTTATAAATCAGAAAACTCCAAATTGAAATAATAGGTCTGAAAAACTCAGTAGATGAATTGAAAAACTCAATGGAGAGCCTTTCCAACAGGGTAGCAATAAAATCAGTGAGCTGGAATATGAGATGCATAACAATGCTATGCAGCAAAAGAAATTGGAAAAAGCTTTAAAGCAAATGTTTAGACAATGAAAAAATTACTCAACGAATGTGAACAGATGAAAATAAAAATTTTTGGTAAGCCCAACAAAAACCAAAGAAGAATCATTGGAATCCCAGAGACCAAGGAAAAAAATTCCCAGGAAGAATCAAAAGTCAAGGACATTATTACAGAGAAACAACCAGAGGTATAGACTACATGCAACCAAATCCTGCATACCCTAAGAGTACCAGTTAATAGAAACCCAAGTAAAAGCACTCTAAGGCATGCCCTAGTCACAATGACGAATCCTACAGATAGAGATAGAATACTAAAAGCAGCAAGATCAAAAAGGGAAATTACATTCAAGGGAGCATCCTAAATATTTACAGCAGACCATGGGGCCAGAGTGGTGGCTCAAGCAATAAGGTGTCTGCCTGGCAAGCACTAGCCTAGTATGGTCCAGGGTTTGATCTGCAGGCATCTCATATGGAACCCCAAGCCAGGAGCGATTTCTGAGTGGAAGGAAGGAAGGAAGGAAGGAAGGAAGGAAGGAAGGAAGGAAGGAAGGAAGGAAGGAAGGAAGGAAGGAAGTATAATTCTATTCCCAGAGTTTTGACAAATGTGACTGAGGAGATCTTCTGGAGTGATAAGGAAAGAGACTATCCTAGGCTTTGACCTAGGTAGGATCTTAGCAAAAACCAAGATTACTAATTACAGAAGACTGATTACAACAAACATGATGGAGCAGATCTTCTAGAACCATAACTAAAGACTCTCTCCTAAACTTTGTCCTATGACCCATTGAAATATCGAGACTCTAGGTACAGAGGAATGATTTTGTCATCCACTACTGAGCAGAAAATTATATGGCACATAAAAAATCTTGGGGTTTGATAAAAAACTTGTATGGAGTCTATAGTTGCTCCCATGGAAGTATGCTTTTTTTTTTAATTATGAGAACAAAGATGCAAAGAGAGAGGACAAGGTAGGGTTACAGTGGAAGGACAGTCATTCATAACATAATTCTCAGAATAAGTCCCCTTGCTAATATGTTAACTTTGATTTTCGGCCAACGAACATTGAGATAAATAAAACAGAATCCATGTACAATGGAAGTATGCTTTAAGGACTGAGAAACTCTTTATCTTCTAGGCCAGTGGTCTCAAACTTGCAGCCTGCGAGTTTTTGCAGCCCTCTGTATAACATTTTGTGGTCTGTGGTCGACCTTCAAATATGCGATTTTTATTTGGTAAGCGAATAATCGCGAATGCTGCGATATATGAAGACTGGCCGAAGGCCACAAAATGTTGTACGGAGGGCCTAAGGTGAAGGAATTCTCTTTCTAACTTCCCAAATACTTATTTTGCCGATGCAAAAATGAATTAAAATAAAACAAAACAAAACAAAAGCATTGCCACACTAGCCCTTCAATATATATTTTTCTTTTTTTATTTCCTTTCTTTTGGTGGTTGCTTTGATCATGATTTTTTTGTTGTTGCTGTTGCTGCTGATGTTTTTTTTTTTTCATTGCTTTTTAGGTTTTTGTTTTTCCTTCCCTTTTTCTTAATTGATATTCATAGCCTGTATGTGGATTTCTCCCAGCTTTTTTTCCCTTTCTTTTCTTTATTCCAACAGAACCACAGAACTGAAATGATCTTGTTCTCCCTCATATCCTGATGGAAAAAAATGAATGATACCAGAAGCAATCAGTCATATAAACATCGAGTGGAAATAAAAAATGATTGCCCTTAAGCACCAAACCCAAAGTCAACTACACCAGAATCAATACCAAATCTACAAAGATATACACAAAGGAGACCTGTGACACTAGCAGTTCACGGGGGAGTTATGACATGCAAGCTGGGAACAGGGGTGGAGGGAGAACAACACTGGTGGTGGGAATAGCCCTAATTCATTGTCACTATGTACTTTAAATATTACTGTAAAGACTTGTAATTCACTTTGATTACACTAAAAATATTAAATAAATAACTGCCTTAATATAACATGATATAATACTCTACAATTTACAGCAAATATTAATAGGTTAATCATTAAATTCTATCTCTAAATAATTTTTGAAAAATAACATTCAATCTTTTTATAAATAGAGTTTTTAATTGGCACATTCTAAGATCTTCAGTGTTCTTTTCAATTATAAATATTTATACCGATGTTTTTATAATATGTTTATTCCAATATTAACAGAGAGACATTGACTATTGCAGGGATATTTTTCATTTTATTTTTTCCAAATTTCAAATAGGCCCGAGTCAAATTCATATACCAACTCTCTGGAAGAAATATATTTATATTATTAGGAATGAACAGTTATTTTACTTGGTTAATCCTGTAATGCCAACTGCATTCTGCTGGCACACAGAAACTGACAAATATGAAAAGAGTTTTGAAATTCAATATATTTTATTTTCCAACATACATGCTATAAAAATTAATGAAAGTGAAATAAAAGGTTTATAACCCATTTAAAATTACTATAAATAGGGACCAGAGTAGTATCACAGTTGTAGGTCATTTGTTTGGATGCGGGTTTGATCCACAGCATCCCAAGTCAGGAGTGATTTCTGAACACAGAGCCAAAACAAGCCCCTGAGTGCTGCAGGGTGTGCCCCCCCAAAAAACAAAATTACTATAAATATGTCAGTAAGAAATAATAACTATAATTTAAAATGCAATTGATCTCTACATATTAAAATTATTCATCAAACTAATAAATATTTAAAATTATTAAAACGTATTATTTAAAATTATTACTTTAAAACTAGCTCCAGAGTTAGAAAGGATTTGTCTTATAATAAAGTTTTAAAATATACTTGCTGTTAAAAGAAATTAAATTGTATATTACATAGCAAATACCATCTTCCTCCTAACATTCCTTTAAGTAGGAAAACTAGTTGAGATCTTACTTAATGACTCTTCCAAGCAAAAAAAAAGTTTTCAACATATAAAAATTAAGGTTACAAGGAAAAGACTGAATGTGACTGTCTACTCTAATAAACTGTGAATCAAACTAAAGAGTAAAATAATTAAAATTTATCATTATTCCAAAAATCAAAAATGATATATGTATTTATTTGAGTCCATGTCTTTTTTATTTTAGCCAAGTAAAAATTAATAATGTTATTACTGTCAAGCAAAATTTGTTTTTTCAAGCAAAGTAAATATAATAGTTATATTTATACAATTTATTCCTTTCTAGCTGATTATTACTAGTTCCCATAAGTTTAGAGAATAACATTTGTGTTTGGATCTTGAGAAAAGACATTTAAAAATTCGTTCAAGACATTTAAAATATTGTCATACTTCATTCAAATAAATTGCATTGATAATTAAATCAGGAAAGAGAATAATAAGAGATTCTTTTCTTGAGTCTATTTGTCTAATTTACCTAAAGAATACAAGCTATGAGTCAAATTTATGCTAAATTTAAATATATTTTGCTATCTATCTAGAGCACAAAAAGGATGGATAGGAAAATAACAGCTATCAATATTACATTTAGAAAATTTTATTTTTATTAAGTGCTTGTCTCCCTAAAATATGTTTCTACATTTAATCTACATAGTATTCATATTTTATATAAAATTACATTGTAGTGCCAGAGCACATGAACTCTCCCCCCAGCACTAGAACCTACCAAAGGTCAGGTGAATCTGTGTCCCACCCCCTACTCCCAGACCATTCAAACTCTCTGCCTGGCACACCAGACTTCATGATCTCTCCACGGGGCACTGAGACCAACCAGAGGCGAAGTGCATCTTCACCCCCATCCCTTAAGCACCATCTGCAAGAATTTTCTGCCTGAGGCTCAAACTGCAGGCCAGGTGCTTACCACATGGATGCGTGAGTCATTCTAACTTATAACATATAAATCTAGGCAACCTAGACCCATACATATCTCCCTCAGTTAATCCACAACCCATAAAAGAGAATAGCAAAACAATGAAGTAGCTTGTAATGCCTCTACCATACTAGACAAGTGACCTAGACTAGTAAATATAAACTCAAAATTCAATATACCTCTAATCATTTATAATAAAATCAGTATAACAGAACACTTTATTAAACAACCTGAAATGTCAACACGCATAGCCACTAAATGCAAATAAATATGTGTAAACTAAGGAAGACACTAGCAGCTGGGAAAAGGGAGAAAAATCCTAGCAATATTCCAAGTCCACCAAAAAAAGCACATGCCAAATATATGAGGACCTAAAAGTGGCACTGAAAGACTTAGAGTCCTTAGCCTGTGAAGGAATCATTAGCCTGTGAAATAAAAAAAAAATTGATAGCTGAACAATTCAACAAACTCAAATAAGAAATTTTACAGAAGATGATAGAATCCATACAAATGGAATTAGGTGAAATAAAAAACATGGTAGCAAGCTATAATAGCAGAATTACTCATTAGTAAGTTGGAAGAACGCAAAGAGGAACTTGAAGAAAAACTTAAAACCAAAAGTGACAAGGAGTCCACAAGGAAACAAGAGGGCCCAGAGAGATAGCACAGCGGCGTTTGCCTTGCAAGCAGCCGATCCAGGACCAAAGGTGGTTGGTTCAAATCCCAGTGTCCCATATGGTCCCCCATGCCTGCCAGGAGCTATTTCTGAGCAGACAGCCAGGAGTAACCCCTGAGCACTGCCAGGTGTGGCCCTAAAACCAAAACCAAAGCAAAACATAAGGAAACAAGAGAAAAAGCTTTAAAAGAAAAAGTTAGGTACCCAATGAACAAACACATAAGCAATAAGAACAAATAGTGAGGGAAATAATAGCAGAAAAAAAAACCCACATTCTGGATAAAGACTCCTGTACAAATCCAAGATTCAAAAGAGATCCTAATAAAATAAACCCTTCCAGACTAAAACCAAAACATATAGTAATCCAAATGGCAAACAACAAAAAGAAAGCTGAATTCTTTAAAGCAATAAGGAAGAAAAAACTCAAGTACAATGGAAAGAATATAAATATCAAGCCAGATATTACATTTGAAACTATTCAAGAAAGAAGACAGTGGAAAGACATATATAAACTACTGAATTAAAGAAACTTCCAACCTAGAGTTCATTACCAAGAAAACCCTTGGTCACATGGAGAGAGGACTAAAAATATTATCAGACAAAAAGGAACTCACACTATTTTTTCCAAACAAACCTACTCTAAATATACTTTTCAAAGATAAATTACGCAAACAAAACAAACCTCTCTGTCAAAAATCTCCTTAAATGTCAATAAATTCCCCTATTAAAAGAAACAGTAGAGGACTGGATCAGAAAACAAAAATCAGATATCTGCTGCCTGCAAGAAACAAGCCTAAAAGAACAGCATAGAAATAGGCTTTTAAAAAGGATGGAAATCAAATATTCAAGCCAATGGAAAACAAAAAAAGCTGGGACAGCCATTTTTATATCAGACCAAATTGCACTCAACCTCAAGAAAGTTTTCATATACCAACAAAGTCATTACTTACTGATTACGGAAACATTGAACCAAGAAGCACTAACTCTGACCAACATTGATGCACCAGTGTAGAGCCAGCAAAATATGTAAGGCATTTGCTCACAAAACTAGAAAAAATATATACAAAGAAATGTGATAGTAGTAGGAGATTTCAAAAATCCATGATTCCCACTAGACAGATCCACCAGACAGAAAATCAGCTAAGACAAAATAGCCTTAGATGAGAAAGTAAAAGAACTAGGACTAATGAATTTGTATAGTTCCCCCAACCCCAGAAAGAAGAATACACATTCTTTTCAAGTGCACATGGAACCTTCTCTAGAATAGACAATACCTTAGGATATAAATCTAACTTGCACAAAATCATGAATATAAGTATTATTAGAAGCAGCCTATCAGATCACTATGCAACAGAGATAAAGATTGATTGTAAAAAGAAAGTCTAGAGAATATCCAACACCTGGAAACTAAACAACATGCTCCTCAACAACAGCTGGATCAAGGAGGAAATTAAGGAAGAAATTAAAAGATTCCTTGAGATAAATGATAACGAAGAAATGGTCAAAATATGTGTGGAACACATATTGCAGTAGTTATGGGAAAACTCAATGCAATATAAGCCTACATTAGGAAAGAGGAAAACAACAAAATTACTCTCTTAAAGGAACACCTTAATAATCTGGAAAACAGCAGCGGAGAAACCCAAACACAGGCAAAAACTAGAAATAATAAAAATCATAGCATAAATAGACAACATAGAAACAAACAAAAAAAACAAGACAAAAAATCAATGAGACAAGGAGATGGTTTTTCAAAAAAATAAAAAAGACAAACCCTGGTAAGATTCACAGAAAAATAGAAAACAGAAAGCCAATAAACTCTGCTGGAACTCAGATGCCAACACCCCTAACTGCCTGTCTTCTGTACTATGCTGCATTTTTGGCCTGATTTCATCCTGTGTGTGGCTCATCTGCGGACAGCTAGCCTTTCCTGGAGGTGAGTTTACACGCCCAGAAAGGGGAAACCGCAGAACTCTGCTGGAACTCAGATGCCAGCATCCCTATCTGCCTGTCTTCTATGCTGTGCTGTATTCTCGGCCTGATTTCATCCAGCATGTGGTTCATCTGTGGATGACTAGTCTTCCCTGGAGGTGAGTTTACACGCCCAGAAAAAGAGGAGCCAGAGGAGCAGATGCTTCGCTTCGCTTCATGACCACACACATCATTTATCCAATAAATATAACCACAACACATAAAAAAAAAACCACAATATAAGTGTGACAATGGGGAAACAATGCAGGCCAACGCCAGACATAGAGAATGTCGATGGCAATTCTGATGACTTGAACATGGTCAACCAACTAGTCAGGCTCTCACATAAGGAGTTTAGAGTCGAAATATGAAAGATGCTCAAACATCTCAAATAAAGTATAGAAGAGAACACTAATAATAATCAAGAGAATATGAAGATAGAAATCAGAAAACTCCATACTGAAATTTCAGGTCAAATAACAAGTCTGAAAATCTCAGTAGATGAATTGAAGAAAAACATGGTTGAGCTTTCCTACGGGTTAACAGTAGCTGAGGATAGAATTAGTACACTGAAAGATGAGATGACTAACAATTCCATACAGCAGAAGAAATTGGAAAAAAGCCTTAAAGCAAAAGATCAAACAATGGAAAAAGTACTCAAACAATAAGAACAGATGAAAATGGAAGTCTATGATAAGCTCAACAGAAACAACTTAAGAATCTTTGGAGTCCCAGACCCAGGAAGAAAATCTCCAGGAAGAATCAATGGTCAAGAACATCATTAAAGAGAAACTGCCAGAGCTAAAGAATACATGCGATCAAATCCTGCATGCCCTAAGAGTACCAACTAAAAGAGACCCCAGACAAAACACCCCAAGACACATCCTAGTCACAGTGATGAATTCCACAGATAGAAACGGTATTCTGAAAACAGCAAGATCTAAAAGAAAAATAACATTCAAGGGAAGAGTTTTGAGATTTACTGCAGACCAGTCACCAGAAACACTCAAGGTCAGAAGGCAGTGGTGGGACAGAGTGACAAAACTCAATGAAATAAATGTGTCGCCTAGAATACTGCACCCAGCAAAACTCACTTTCAGGTTTGAAAGAATGATACATGGATTCACAGACAAAGAACAGTTCAGAAACTTTACAGTATCAAAACCATTATTAAAAGGAAAAGTCAACGGCCTAATTTGACAAGACTGACCAACAGACACACCAAACTTTGATATGAAGATGGCACTAACTCCCAGGGCAATTCTTTCTCTGGATGTCAATGGACCAAATGTACCAGTTAAGAGACACAGAGTGGGTAATGGATCAAAAATCTCAATCCAACCTTCTGCTGCCTATAAGAAACGTACGTGAATAGTCAGAGCAAACGTAGACCAAAATAAAAGGCTGGAGAAAAACCATTGAAGTAAATAATACCCATAAAATACTGGAGTGGCTATACTAATATCAGATGATGCAAACTTTATATTTAGGAAAGTTGTAAGGTACAAGACGGACATTTTGTATTAATCAAGGGATATGTACAGCAGGAAGAAATCATTCTCCTAAACATATATGCACCAAATGAGAGGCCAGCAGTATGTTTAATAAAATTGTTGACAAATCTGAAAAATAATATCAATAACAACAAAATAATTGTAGGAGACCTCAACACGGCATTGTCAACACTAAACAGGTCAACCAGAATGAAACCCAACAAGAATATACTAGACATGAAAAGAGAAATGGAAGAAAGAGGACTAGTAGATATACAGGACACTCCACCCCCGAAGCCTGGATAGACATTATTCTCTAATATGCATGAACATTCTCTAAGATAGACTACATGCTAGCACATAAAACATACCTCCATAATAACAAGAGGATAGAAATTTTGCAGGCTGATTTGTTGACCACAAGGCCCTGAAATTATATGAGAACTACAAAGGGACACAGAAGAAAAACTTTAACACTTGGAAGTTAAACAGCCTAATACTGAATAACCAGTGGGTCTGAGATGAAATCAAAGAGGAAATCAAAGCCTTCTGAAAATAAATGACAATGGAGACACAAACTATCAGAACCTATGGGACACAGCAAAAGCAGTACTGAGAGGAAATTTTATAGCTTTGCAAGCACATATCAGGAATGAAGAAGGGGCATACCTGAAGAGATCAATGACACAGCTCATAGAATTAGAAAATACTCAACAAAAGGACCCAAAAAAGGGAGGCAGAAGGAAATAACAAAGCTGAGAGTAAAAATCAATGAAGTAGAAACCCGAAAAACAATCCAAAAGATCAACGGAAGCAGAAGTTGGTTCTTTGAAAAAATAAACAAGATTGATAGATCACTGGCAAAACTAACAAAGAAAGAAAGAGAGAGAAATGTGATAACTCGTATCAGGAATGAAAAGGAGAGATCAGGGGCCCGGGAGATAGCATGGAGGTAAGGCATTTGCCTTTCATGAAAAAGGTCATCGGTTCAAATCCCAGTGCCCCATATGGTCCCCCATGCCTGCCAGGAGCAATTTCTGAGCATGGAGCCAGGAGTAACCTCAGAGCACTGCCGGGTGTGACCCAAAAACACACACACACAAAAAAAAAAAAAAGAGAAAAGGAGAGATCACTACCGAAATGGTAGAGATTCAAAGAGTAATCAGAAACTACTTTGAGAAAATCTATGCAACTAAAAATGAGAACCTGGAAGAAATGGATAAATTCTTGGACTCTTATAGTCTTCCACGGTTGAATGAATATGATGTAGATTATATAAACATGCTCATCACCATTGAGGAAATTAAGACAGTAATCAAATGTCTACCCAAAAACAAAAGCCCAGGCCCAGATGGATTTACTAATGAATTCGTTCAAACCTTTCAAGAGGAACTACAACCAATTCTGGCAAGATACTTTCATGAAATCAAAAAAACAGGAACACTTCCAAATAGATTTTATGAAGCCAAAATCACTTTGATACCTATAGCAGACAGAGATGCTACCAAAAAAGAAAATTACAGACATATATTGCTGATGAATACAGATGCAAATATCCTCAACAAAATCCTAGCAAATAGGATTCAATGCCACATTAAGAAGATCATCCAATATGATCAAGGTGGTTTTATCCCATGAATGCAAGGCTGGATTAATATTCATAAATCTATCAACATAATATACAACATCAACATAAGAAAAATAAAAACCATATGATCATAAAAATAGATGGAGAGAAAGCATTTGATAAGGTCCAACACCCATTCTTGATCAAAACTCTAAGCAAGATGGGAATGTAAGGAACCCTTCTCAATATATTTAAGGCCATTTACCACAAGCCAGAGGCAAATATTGTCCTCAATGGAGAAAAACTGAAAGCCTTTCCTCTAAATTCTGGCACAAGCAAGACTGTCCTCTCTCACCACTCCTATTCAACATAGCACTAGAAGTACTTCCTATAGCAGTTAGACAAGAAAAAGATATCAAGAAAATCCAGGTAGGAAACAAAGATGTCAAGGACTCGCTGTTTGCAGATGACATGACACTCTACTTAGAAAACTCTAAAGACTCCACCAAAAAGCTTCTAGAAACAATAGACTCATATAGCAAGGTGGCAGGCTACAAAATCAACACACAAAAATCAATGGCACTTTTATACACCAACAGTACTAAGGAAGAAATGGACAATAAGAAAACAACCCCATTCAAAATAGTGCCAGACAAACTAAGTATTGGGAATCAACTTGACTAAAAATGTGAAGGACCTATACAAACAAAACTATAAAACTCTGCTTCAAGAAATAAGAGATGACACGCAGAAATGGAAGCATATACCCTGCAGTTAATAACATAATTAAAATGGCAATACTCCCCAAAGCATTGTACAGATTTAATGCAATCCCACTAAAGATCTCATGACATTCTTTAAAAAGTGGAGCAGGCACTTCTGAAATTCATCTGGAACAATAAACACCCTAAAATAGCTAAAACAATCATTGGGAAAAAGAATATGGGAAAGATTGCTTTCCCCAAATTTAAACTGTACTACAAAGCAATAGTTATCAAAACAGCATGGTATTGTAATAAAGACAGGCCCTCAGATCAGTGGAATAGGCTTTACTACTCAGAGAATGCTCCCCAGACATACAATCACCTAATTTTTGATAAAGGAGCAAGAAATCCTAAATGGAGCAAAGAAAGCCTCTTCAACAAGTGGTGTTGGCACAACTGGCTAGCCACTTGCAAAAAATTGAACTTAGACCCCCATTTAACATCATGTATGAAGATAAAATCTAAATGGATCAAAGACCTAGATATCAGACCCGAAACTACAAGATATATAGAACAGCACGTAAGCAAAACACTCCAGGACATTGATACTACAGGCATCTTCAAGAAGGAAACTGCACTCTCCAAGCAAGTGAAAGCAGAGATTAACAGATGGGAATACATTAAACTGAGAAGCTTCTACACTTCAAAAGAAATAGCACCCAGGCTACAAGAGACACCCACCATGTGGGAGAAACTATTCACCCAATACGCAACAGATAAGGGGCTAATCTCCAAAATATACAAGGCGCTGACAGAACTTTACAAGAAAAAAAATCTAATCCCATCAAAATATGGGGAGCAGAAATGGACAGACACTTTGACAAAGAAGATATACAAATAGCCAAAAGACACATGAAAAAATGCTATACATCACTAATATCAGGGAGATGCAAATAAAAACAACTATGAGGTATCACCTCACACCCCAGAGATTGGCACACATCACAAAGAATGAGAACAGTCAGTGCTGGCGGGGATGTGGAGAGAAAGGAACTCTTATCCACTGCTGGGGGGAATGCCGCCTAGTTCGACCTTTATGGAAAGCAATATGGAGATTCCTCCAAAAACTGGAAATAGAACTCCCATACGACCCAGCTATACCACTCCTAGGAATATACCCTAGAAACACAAAAATACAATTAAAAAAATCCCTTCCTTACACCTATATTCATTGCAGCACCATAGCAAGTCTCTGGAAGCAGTCAAGATACCCTTCAACAAATGAATGGCTAAAGAAACTGTGGTACATATACACAATGGAATGTTATATGGCTGTCAGGAGAGATGAAGTCATGAAATTTTCCTATACATGGATGTACATGGAATCTATTATGCTGAGTGAATAAGTCAGAGAGAGAGAAAGACGCAGAATGGTCTCACTCATCTATGGGTTTTAAGAAAAAAGGAAGACATTCTTGAAATAATAATTTTCAGACACAAAAGAGAAAAGAGCTGGAAGTCACAGCTCTCCTCATGATGCTCACCACAAGCAGGGATGAGTTTAGTTAGAGAAATAACTACGTTTTGAACTATCTTAATAATGAGAATGTATGAGGGAAATAGAAATCCTGTCTAGAGTACAGGCGAGGGTTGGGTGGGGAGGAGGGAGATTTGGGACATTGGCTATGGGAATGTTGCACTGGTGATGGGTGGTGTTCTTTACATGACTGAAACCCAAACACAATCGTGTATGTAATCAAGTTGTTTAAATAAAAAATGAAAAAAGAAATAAAAAATGAAAAACGAACTTACTTATCCTTCTGACAATGACAAAAAAAGAAAGAAAATTAGAAAACAACCAAATAAATTACATCACAATTGAAAGGGGAGATATTACAACAGAATCACAAGAAATAAAAGACATTGTGAGAGCTTATTATAAAAAAACTGTAGTCAAGTAAGTTAGAGAACCCAGAAGAAATTGACAGATTTATTGGAAAATATCACCTTTGGGGACTTAATAAGGAGGATGGAGAATGCCTAATCAGGCCAATGACATCCAAGGAAATTGAAACAGTAATCAAGAAATTTTCCAAGAAAAAAGTCCAGGACATGACTTTTTTTATATTTTAATTCTATTCAGCATTCCAAGAAGAATTACTACAATTGATCCACATGCTGTTCTAAAATATTGAAAAAACAGGAATATTTTCTAACTCTATGAGTCTAATTGTACATTCATTCCCAAATCTGTCAAAGACACAGCCAGGAAAGAAAACTATAGACACCATGATCAAGTGGGTTTAATCCCAGGGATGCAAGGATAGTTCAAAATATGCAAGCCAATCAACATCATACATCATATCAACAAGAAAGACAAAAATCACATGATCAGAGTAATCGATGCAGAGAAGGAACTTGACAAAATCCAAGACCCATTCATGATTAAACACTCAGCAATAGAGCTGGAAGGAACCTTTCACAAGATACTTACAGCTATTTATTAAAAGCCTACAGCTAATTTATCCTAATGGTGAAAAATTGAAACCATTTCCACTAATGTCAGGAAGTAGTCAAGACTGTCCTCTCTCTCCACTTATATTCAACATAATTTTAGAAGTCTCAGCAATAGGGGCCCGGGAGATAGCATGGAGGTAAGGCATTTGCCTTTCATGCAAAAAGTCATCGGTTCGAATCCCGGTGCCCCATATGGTCCCCCGTGCCTGCCAGGAGCAACTTCTGAGCATGGAGCCAGGAGTAACCCCTGAGCACTGCTGGGTGAGACCCAAAAACCAAAAAAAAAATAAGAAGAAGTCTCAGCAATAACAATCAGACAAGAGAAGGGAATCAAAGGAATACAAATTGGGAAAGAGGAAGTCAAACTATTTATTTACGCTGATGATATGATGCTATACAAAGAAAACCATAAAGGCTTCATAGTAAAACTCCTAGAAACAATAAATCAATACAGCAAAGTGGCGGGCTACAAAGTCAATACACAAAAGACAGTAGCATTCTTCTCTACAAATATGAAGCATAGGAGAAAGACATTAAGGAGTTGATTGTATTTAAAATAGTATCTAGGGGCTGGGCAGTGGCTCTGGAGATAAGATGCCTGCACTAACCTAGGACAGACTGCGCTTCGATCCCCCGGTTCCCCATATGGCCCCCCGTGCCTGCCATGAGCGACGTCTGAGCGAATAGCCAGGAGTAACCCCTGAGTGTTGCCGGGTGTGGCCCAAAAACCACAACAAAAAAAAACATAAAAAAAAAACAAAAAGCAAACAAAAAAATAGTATCTAAAGATATCAAGTACCTAGGTATCTACCTGACAAGAGAAGTGAAAGATCTGCACCATGAAAATTTCAAAACACTTCAGAAAGTATTTGAAGAGGAACTAAACAAGAATACAGCTCACTAAATGGGGAAAAAGTTTTCAGTCAGTTAAAGGACTGATATCTAGGATATACAAAGTACTCAGAAAGTTTATCTAAAAAAATAATGAAGACAGAAAAAATGGGGCAAAGAAATGAATAGACACTTCTCTGAGGAAGATCAACAAATGACCGATAGAGACATGATAACTTGTTCACCATTACTCATCATTACGGTAGTCCAAATCAAGACAACAATGAGGTACAATTTTAATCTAGTGAGGATGGCACACATCAAAAATAAAACCAATCCTTGTTGACAGGTATGTGATAATAAATTAATCACATCCTCTGCTGGTGGGAATGCTGCCTTTTCCAACCCCTATAGAAAACGTTATGAAGGGTGCGCTCTAAAACTCAGAATTGAGCTGCCATATGACCCAGCAATTGCAATCTTGGGTATCTATCCCCAAGACGGTAGGACATTAATCTCACAGTATATGCACTCCACAATTTATCGCAGCACTTAGCACAATAGCAAAAATGTGGAGTTAACCTCAATGTCGAACAAGAGATGAGCGAATCATGATGTGGTACTTATACACAATAGAATACACATAGCAGTTGGAAATGATACAATCATGGAATTTTCTGCAACATGGATGGAACTAGAAAACATTATGCCAAATAAAGTAAGTCACAAGTAGAATAAAAGCAGAATGATAGCACTCATTTGAGATACTTAGAATATATACTAACTACACACATAATGAAGAAACACAACAGCTTAAGTGGTACAAACTCTGGACACCATAGTTACCAGGATCCAAGAAGAAGTGTTCAAATCAAGTGTAAAAGGGGAAAACATAAAGCCTCAACTATCTTTAATACCATAAAGAAATCTGAAACAATGGACACAGCCATTTAGAGTGAACAGTTACTCATTCAACTTCTTAATAGAAAGATCTATTATAAAGTTCTAAATATTTATTCACAGAACTAGATACAGAATATAAATGGTAGCCAGGAACTCTAGATGCAGTGCCTACTATCAATATGTTCAAATGCCTTAATTTTATTTGGTATAAAATAACTCTTCAACATTTTTGTCCACAGTGGCTTTTGGAGATACAGGATGAACACCCTAATTTCGTAATTCGGCACTCATCCTTACCCATTTCTTCTTGATTATGTCTTTAAGTAGGACCTAAAGCATATGACAATTGAGACCACTGAAACAGACGACAGTGCACCACAGACTTTTATTATAGGTCCTATCCATCAAGTATGTTTTTCCAACATACTATTATATTTTTCCTTTTCTTTTTTCCTTTCCCTTTTTTATTCTTTTTTCCTTCTTTCTTCTTCAAATCAACCCATGTTAATACTATATCATAATCATCTGAATGCATGAGGTAATGGGAAGCCTGTCTAGAGTACAGGTGGGGGTGAGATGGGGTGGTGGGATATTTAGAACATTGGTGGTGGGAATGATACACTGGTGAAGAGGGGGTGTTCTTTACATGACAGAAACCTAATCACAATCATATGTGTAATCAAGGTGTTTTAATAAAGATATTATAAAAAATAAAAAATACTATATCATGAAACCCATGTTGTCAATTTCTTTTAGGAAAGGAAACTCAATGCACAATATATGGTGAATGATACTACATAGGATATACACTTCTTATAGTGCTCACTAGTATAGTGCTTAGTACTCGACATAAAAACTATTCTTAGCCTAAAATGCCCCTGCCACAAGCTAACCCTGAAAATTTTACTTAGCAAAGTATTGTTTTTTAAATTTTTGTGTTATTATATTATTTTATTTATCTTACTTTCTCCATATATATTTCTTTTTAATTTAGCTTGTTATGGTTCTGCTTGGTAAAAGAAAAACTCTAGAAAAAGAAGTCTTGCTTGCGATAAAAGTTCAGAGTAACGAGATTGTACAGCTTGTCATTCTTACCCCCAGATACACTGACAATATAATATGGCATCAGTCCCTTTTGAATAAGCACAATAAAAAGGGAAAAATATAAGTATAGAAGCAAGCTCTTATCTACTAGGGATAAGAGTCCATAAATTTTACAACATGGGGGTACCTCCCACCATAAACATTTGTCATGGGAACGCAACATAGACTTCATGTGATCGGATAGTAACCATCAACCTCAAACCCCAGATTCTAACCATAAAACCAATACAGTTCTCTACAACTGCACCAGGAATTAAACTTCCCTCAAGGAGTCCCTTATTTGGCTGCTGCACCAGCCCACACCAACTTGATAGACATTCTGATGAAGAAGAAACTTCAATAAACTGATCTAAGAACAGTCTGTCCTACCTCATCACCAAATGATAAGATGAAATCAGAAGACACTCCATCCTTGATATGCACAATAATCAAGATCACAAAATTCAGAAGACTGACTTTGACAAATACAACTGAACCAATAAGAAAGATTCTAGCCTAGGCTTTGGCCTAGTATTACAAAAACCAAGATCTCTAATTCCAGTGGTCTGACTTTGAGAATCACAGCTGAACAGAACTTCTGGAACCACAAAGAAAGACAAGACCCTAGTCTTCAACTTAGGATCTGTGCAAAAAATCAAGATCACTAAGTACAGTAGACTGACTATAACAAAAGTGACAAAGCAGAACTCCTAGAACCGTAAAGAAAGACTCGATCATAAACTTCAACCTATAAGCTGTGAAAATACAATATCTCTAATTACACAGGACTGATTTTGTCAGCCACCACTGAAGAGAACATTTTCTGGCATCAAAAAGGACCTTAAGTTTGTAATGAGGCTTCCCAAAGCCTGTAATTATTCCCATGATAACTTAAATAGTGAAGAAACTGGGTATCAGGTTGGCCAATGGAATTTCCTTTCTAATTTCCCCAATACTCACTGTGCTTATGCAAAAAAAAAAAAAAAAGTACATATAATTATTTAAAGATAATTATTTTATATTTTGAGCATTCAAAATGGGACTTTTGTTATTTGATTTTGAGATTATTTTCTCCCATTGTCCAACACAACAAAGAGCACCCTAGTATGTTAAAAATACTCTTGTCTTCTGTATCTTTTAGTACAATCAGAATAAATTTTCAGTGAGCTGACTTACAATTCTGCATATATTATGGAAATGTCCTTTAAATTGTATGTACTTTTTGAATAAAGAATGTAAATATTCATATACATTTAAATGTAAAAAAAGACAAAACCTTACCACACCCTCTTTCTTTCCTCCCCCCCCCTTTTCTTTCTTTCTCGCATTGTAACCATTTTAGCTGGGTTTTTTTTTTCTGTCATGTTTCTTGTCAGTGCCTGGTTTTTCTATATTTTTTTCTTTTCCTTTTCCTCTTTTATTTTTAATTTATTTTTCTTCTCCTTCTTTTTCCCTTTTCTCCGTTTAAATTGATAGCTCCTAGACAGATCCCTCCAATATTCTTTTTTTTTTTCCTTTTTCTTTGTTCCTTTTTTCCAACAGAACCACAGGGCTTGAATCATCTTGTTTTGCCTCATAATAGAAGGGGAAGAAAAGAAAAAGTGGATGGTACCAGGAGCAAACCCAAAGTCATCAACAACAGAATCAAAGTACTCAATATAAATCAAGATTTATACAAAAAAGATCAGCTACACTAGCAGTCTATGGAGCAAAGGGGGGAAAGTATGGGATGCATGCTGGGAACAGGGATGAAGGAGGTCAACAGTGATAGTGGGAATGGCCCTAATTCACTGTCACTTTTTACCCTAAATATAAATGTGAAAGACTTAAAATTCACATTGGTCACAATTAAAAAACATTAAAAATAAATAAAAATAAAAATTACTTTGTTGTATTTCCACAAAGGAGAGAATATATAATATATTTAAAAGATCAAAAACAAAGACACAAAAGCTCTTCATCTGTTTTATTATAAGGATATTTCCCTTAACCTAACATGTGACTCTAAATATTTTAAATATATTTGATTTCTAGTGCCAGAAAATTAATTCATATGATATCCTATGGCCCTACCAAAATATCCTGAGGGACCAGAGCGATAGCACACGTGGTACGGCATTTGCCTTGCATGTGCTAACCTAGAACGAACCTCGGTTGGATCTCCCAGCATCCCATATGTTCCCCCAAACCAGGAGAGATTTCTGAGTGCATAGCCAGGAGTAACCCCTAAGCGTCACCGGTTGTGGCCAAAAAACAAAAACAAAAACGAACAAACAGAGATATCATGGTTACTGTTTAACCAAGGATAAGGGCAGCTAAGTGAATAATTAAAAATAAATTATTACAAGCATTATGATAGGCTCTATGAATAGTATAAGGGAAATAGTAGGAGAGAGGGAAAAAGGCAAAATGTAAGAGATTATTATGATTTTCCCTAATTGTTGGTTTGCTAAAATGAAAAGAAATTTTGTTAAATTTATTTTTCAGAAAAATACGATTTTTTAGAATTTCTTATTTCTCATAGTAATGTCAATTTAATATAATTTATTGGAATATGTAGTATAAGGTGGTAATAAGAGAATGGGGAAAGGGCTAAGAAATTTAACAATTTCAAAACAGATCCATGGTCAATATAATCTGTTGAATTAGGACATGTTACATGACATCATAAAAGATTAGCTGATATAAGGTATCATGAATTTGTAGCTTCATATATAAATACAAAATTATAGAAATATTCATTATGGTTCCATTTATTTTTAACTTATTCTCCCATCACAGATGTCCATGTTATGAATTACTTTCCAAGCCACATGAATCTGTTTTAATAATCATTGTGGAGCTTATTTTTAAAATATGCTTTGTTTATTAAGATGTGAACTGAATATTTAAATGTCATTAACTGGATTATAATTTTAAGTAAGACTATATAATTCCAGTGAAATTGCTCATACTATCCCATCAATTAGGATAAAAAAGAAAGGCTTAAAATTTTGGGTCTGTACAAACACTTGACTTTAAGCATTTTTTCCTATACTGTGAGTTACTAAATTGTTACTTTAATGAACATAAGAATAAAATTTAAATGAAGCAGCAAGAATAAACAGTTTTTATGAGGGAGGTATTATGCAGAAATGTCGCATTGACCACCTACAGAACACAGCTAGAGGTCTCACTTTCCACTAAATGTCACCTACATACTCCAAATAAAAACTATAAATTTGTCCTTCTAGCAGTTCTCATCCTCTGTTTGAGAGAAGGGGAAAAGAAAAGGTGAAACACCACAACATTTTACAGAGACATATCAAATATGACATCTAGTGAGCATTGTAGCGGTAAAGATATGCACCACATAATTGCCATGGTCTTGAGATAAAAAACATGACAGAGCGCAAAAAATCAAAGAGAAAAGAAGAAAGAAAAAGTATATATATAAGGAAAATAGTG